>NW_004624884.1:3824372-3872155 GCF_000247695.1 Heterocephalus glaber
TTCTTTAATAGGTGCTATTCAAATTTTATATTTCCTCCAGAGTTAGTTTCATTAATTTGTCTTCCAAGGTACTTCTTAGAAGCTGTCCAATTTATTTCAAAACAGATTTTTGAAATATGCCTTCTATATACTTTTAAATTCTGTAAAATCTGTGATAATGTCTCCTAGATCTTGATATTGTAATAAAAAATGTATAATTGATATTGTATAGGAAGAAAAAGTCTAGGGGGCCAGGGGAGGTGGGAGGTGGGGAGAGGAAAGAGGAGAAAAAAATATGAGAAATGGGAAAAAATGGAAATGGGATCTTTGCAAGTGTGGAGGGGTGGAGGGGGTGAGGGGAAGGCAGGGGAAGGGGGAAAAAAAATAAGAACCAAGATACTCATGTAATGGTACAAGATCCCAATGATGTATGTAAATGTATTTTATACCTAAAATATACCAATGAACTTAATGGGGAAAAAAAAAATCATGTCTTGCACTATGGGCACAATCTCTGCTGTTATCTAAGAAATTATTTCTAATTTCAGTTGTTCCACATCCTTAGTTGCCAGTTCAGGGAGTGCAGGTGATTGAAAAGCATATTGTTCCATCTCTTTTCCCTTTGGTTTTGGTTTAGGTGATCTGGGAGTATGTTTTGAGATTTGTTTATGTGTCTTCTCATTTCTAGGGGGGTGGGAGGGGTATGTGCTGCTTGCCCCCTTGAGGTTCCCCTTGTAGTCGATGGGTGAGCTGTGCTCCTTGGAACTGGGGGTCGTGGTTTGGCTGCCTATAAAGCTCACCTCCTCGGTGTTTGGGGTGGCTCTGCTCATCTGTGCTGTGCATGGGGGTATGGCAGCCTGGAGGGCTCCTCCTCATTGCTGGGGGTGGCTCTGCTTCTTGGTGCTGGGGGCCGTGGTATGGCTGCCTGGAAAGCTCCTTTTCTAAACTCTTTTGTTTAATTTTAATTCATATACCAGTGCCAGTAATACTTTATCTCCACAAAGAAAAAGTGCTTGTGTTCCATATCATGCTTTTCCTCTGACTTTGTTAACATTGTTTCTAGGTCATGGATTTCTTCCTTCAATTCAAAACATTCATCTTCGAGTTTCTGCCCCTTGGCAGTCAGCTCAGAATTCATCTCCTCTTTTTTCCTCCACACACTTAGATAGCTCCTTGACTCTGGCCTCCAGCTGAATCTTGGATTTAATCAGTAATGCGCACTGCTCTTCAACATTTTCCAGAATCCCTCCTTGAGCCTGGTCTTCTTTATGGGCAGCATTACTGTCAGTGTTTTAGTTTTCTGAGCTCTGACCAGAATATTCCACCAAGCTTGGCATATAGCATTCTAGGACTGCTTCTCTAGCCAGCAACTCCAAATGTTTCCAAACTCCTCCTGCAAGCCAGTTCCACAGGCTTGTGAACCCTGTGGTAAGATAGCATCACAGCAACAACCCCCCTTCTCTGGTACTGAAATCTGTCTTACTTTGTCATTGTCCTGACAAAATACCCAACACCCACAAGTTAAAGAAAGATAAATTTATTTTGGCTTACAGTTTGTAGAGGTTTCAGTCCATACCTGGCTGGCTCCAAGGCAGGGCAGCATGACAGAGAGGCATAGCAGAGGAGAAACAGCTCACGGTATAGCAACAGGAAGCCAAGAGAGAGCTCAATGAGGAGGAAAAGAAATAGATCCTTCCAGGACCCCAGTGATCCCCCTCCTCCAACGAGGCTTCAGCTCCCAAATCACAGTTAGCTATAAATTCATTGGTGGACCTGTTGACTGATAAGTGTCACACCCCCATGATCTAATCACCTCCCCAAAGCCCCAACTATTAGTGTATGAGGCTTTAGGGGGACATCTAGATATAAACCCTAACACTCCATTCTCTCCAGCAGATTCTTTCCTAGCAGTTAGAATTGCCTTTTTCCAACATTGGCTTTCTTGCCTTGTTTCCTTGCTCAGGCACTTAGAATTCCCTCTTTTCCTACTTTATCTCTTCTCATCCTCAAATTCCTATTGTTTGGCAAACTTAATCCCATAATAGAACTTCCCTTCATTTCTGTTGATCAGCTCAACTCAAACTTTGTACACTTCATCCAAAACAAAGCTCTCATTATTTTTATTTTCTTCCTTTTATATAATGTGACTTTCCCTGATAACTTATGAAAATAATGTTTGTCACAGGAAATTTGTAGAATAGAGAGGTACAAATAAAATGAATAAATCACTGATAACCCTACTACTCAGGAGAAACACTGTTAATCTTTTTGGTATAGGTAGTTTATTTTTTTTTTCTAAACAGACATTTGTGCATATGCATAAATATAGGTTATGTATTGCATAAAGTCTTCCTTTGTTTAATTTAACTTTTCACTGCAACTTTATTTTAAAAAATGATTTTAAACAGTTGAATGATCTTCAATTAGATGGAGGAGCCTTGGGTGGTACCCTGCTATTATGCACTGTGATGTCTATATGTAGGGCTATTTAAATCTTCAGATAACTGTTTGCTGCCTCTGTTATGATTAGTTGGTTTATTAGGGTTTTTTGTTGGTATGTTCATTCGAATTGGTTGGTGTGTTGGGTATAATTATAAATTGGTTGGTGCCTATATCATAACAGTTGTTAAATATTCTGAATATCACCTGTGATTATATCATCACAGAATTAACCTCTTCCCAATTGTTGGATATTTAAATTTTATTTAATTCATGTTATTACAGGTAAATGTACAAGAGTTTAAAGCAAAACAGAAAAAAAAAAAGAAAACCAATCTTAATAACTTTTTAAAATGGTGAGTAATTTCTCTAGTTACACTTTTGGCATTTTCTTCCAGACTTTTTTGGTACTGGGGATTGAACTCGGGACCTTGTGCTTTGGAGGCAGGCGGTGGCACCACTGAGCTAAATCCCTGGCCCTTAGTTACACTTTTGGAAATGAAGTAGGTCAGATAAAATAACTTTCATGGCTTTGTTGCACACTGCTCTGAAGAAAGATTGGATTTATTGACAGTGTTCTCTTGTCAGCAGACATGTGTTATACCATACCATGCCAGCCTGAGTATTACATTTTACATTTTGCCAATCTGATAGTTAAAACAGGTCATCTTGCTTGAATTTGCATTTTGGAGTTA
Source organism: Heterocephalus glaber (assembly GCF_000247695.1). The sequence continues at coordinate 3,827,486 of NW_004624884.1, forward strand.
TCTTTTAAATGTGAACATTTGAATATTTTCTAGAATGCTCTTTGCCATTTCTCTCTGCTCACTTTTCTGCTCTCCATTTCATAAACATCTCCAGGCTCTGTCTTTACTCCTTTTGAGCAAGCGACAGCTGTTCCCACCTGATGTTAGGATCAGCCTGGCGGCTTTCTTGGGCACCTCTTTCTGGTACCACCTCCTCACAGGCCCCGGTGCAGGCCTCCTAAAGCGGTGGAAAAAACTGTTAATTTGTGGATGAGTTATGTTGGAGGATATTTATGCTGCTTTCTGTGGGCATGTTGCTGCTTCACTCAAAGCCTAATTTCTCCAATGGCAAAGCCATTGCTTTTTAATAAAATAAAGTAATTATTTGACATTGCTTTTATTATCTATTGCTGTGTAACAAACCATCCCCAAACTTAGAAGTTTACAACAATTTCTCCCCGCCCCTCCCCCCACCCCCCCTTGTGTCTCTGTGTGTGTGTGTGTTAGCTGGGTTGTTCTTCCTTGAGATCTCTTACACAGTTGTGGTCAGATGGCAGGAAAGTCTACAGTTATCCGAAGGCCTGATGGGCTACGTATCCAAGATGGTACCTTGTGTGAAATAGTTGGAACAGCTAAGCTCTCTTCCTGCCCACCACCCCTTAGCTGGGCTTCCTACAGCATGGAAATCTAAGGGGTATTTGAACTTCTAACTGGTGACTGGTTTCTCCCAGAGCAAGCATTCCAAAGACATCAAGGTAGAAGCTATGTGTTTGTCACAACTCAACTTATGAATGATGCAGCATCATCCAGGCACATTCCGTTAGTCAAAAGAGAGTCACAGATCTCAAAAGTGAAAGCTAGGTTAAAGAGGAGGGGACTGTACAGGGGTACAAATATCAAGAGGCATAGGTGTAGGGACATCTTTGGCAATCAGTTCCATAGACACCTAGCACTTATTGTGTTAGGACCACATTTAACATTCAATACATTCTTATTCAACAAACTGCCTAGAGACTGGAGGTAAATTGTTTTCTGAGAAAGCCATTTGTCCTTCCATTTCCTTTGCTGGTGGAAGGGCCAAGGGAGTGAGCCATGAAAAACAAGACTTTGGCATAGCTGCTCTCTAATCTCAGAAGAGCAAGTAACCTCAATGAAATTCACTTATGGTTGTAAATATATCCTACTGATAACTGGGTGTTTTATTCCAAGACTGTATTATCCTTAGTTATCTCACTAATATTTTCCTATTTATCATCAGTCTCTGCCTCTCAATGGGGAGACAGCTGCAGCAATGCCAAATCTCCTATCATACAAGCTGTTGTTAAATGTTATAAAGTTACTTCAGTGCTGTTTGTGCATTTACAAGTTTAGTGTTGGTTACAGTGACAACTCTTCTTCATTCCAGACACCTAGATCTCAAACTGTGTTTCTGAGTATGGGTTGGGGGCAGGGACAATCATTGTGTTCCCAGTGGACTGAGTCCAGGATGTTTTTGGTCAAGTTGGACTTAGGCTAAAGGGTCAAATCAATCCATTCATTTCCCATGCAATAGCAAACTGATAGCATCCAAACAGAAAACATATGTTGCTTTAAGATTTCATTAATTCAGTTAAAAATTATTGCTCATTTGCTGTACTTAAGATTAAGCCACATTCTTCTCAGAAGTTTATGCAAGAGAGAGAGAAGATAATACACACACACACACACATACACCTATATGTCTTATATACCTAGAAAATAAAACCAGGCAGCCTACCCTGCAGGCCACATAAATGATAGAGACGTGAAATATGACACGGGTACAGGATAGGAAGAAATTACTCAGATTAGGTTGGCGTTTGTTAGCTTGTGAGTAGGGTTTTGATAGTTAGATGAATTTGTCCAAGCTCAGAGTGAAAAACTGTCTAAACACAGACACAACTGGAGAAAGGATAGAGCGCTTTCTTTGGCAGCATTTTCTAACATGCCGTGAGGAACGGAGAGACCAAAGAGGGTCAACCCCTCCTGTGGCCTTCGAACAGGAAGCAGCCACCCAGAGCTGGAGCCTCCAGCGTGGCCCCATGGAAGGCAGCCACTCGTCCTCTCAACCTGTGCCACGATTTGCCACACAGTAGGTGCCATGGTTTCTCTGCAGTAGGTTTGCAGGTCCCTTGGTGGCAGGGCAACCTGGCAAGAAGAAATATCAGCACATATTGGAAGACAGATGTTCAAGTATTCATCCCAGGGCCTTGCATGGCTCTAGTTTTGGCTCTGTAGACCTCAGAGGGTCTCAGCAGGAAGCAGTTAATGGATCACAGTGCATTTTTCAAGTCAAAAGAAACTCACCGCCCCTTCCCCCAGCTGGGCTGGCTTCTCATTGCTTTTAGGGGATTTGGAAGGGATTTGAGGTGGGTATGGTGCTAGTTTCTAGGAAATAAAACAGTCTTTCTCTTTGAACTTTTATGTGATTCAGGTCAGCATCTCCTCGGCAGGAAGCTTTTCCTCTGTGAGGCTGTGGGCATGACTCCTTGGGACTTCAGGGTTAGGCTGCTTCTCCGTCAGCCCCACCCTGAATTCTGAGTGGGAAGCTTGGGGCTGGGAGCTCACCCTCAGACTTGTACTCTTGCATTGCCTGATACTTGGGGAGTTCAAAGCCTAGCTCAAGTCCTGGCTCCTTGATAGCTACTTTGGCTCCATTCCCTGCAGGTGTGAACAGGACCTTCGGTTAGTAAACGGCAAAACTGCAGAGGCTTCAGGAGCAACTTAGAAGTAGTGATTGGGTAGTTGGGGCTGCACGTAGAATTGTTGTTTGACCCAAATTGTGCATGTTGTGGTCTCCAAGGTGAAAAGCAAGAATCAACTAAATTAAGGACAAAAAAATGTGCAAAAACCACACTCACAAACCAGGGATTTATTCATCTGATTGATTTTGAAGAAGTCCTGAATCTGGCTGTGGTAGGTTCTGCTTTGTTGTGAACTGCCTGGTGCCGGTGCCCTCTTTTGGAGTAGAAATCCTATCATACATCGAAAACTGTCTTTCTCCTCTGCTCTGGCATCATAACATGGTTTAGCTGTGTAACATGTAGCTAATGAAGAGGAGCATATTTTTACATGGCATCCAGAATAAAAGTCTAGGCTAAGGTTATCAGCCTTTAAAGTTGGTAAAGACTCAATATAAGAGGAGATAAATTTTCATTATTAAAGAAACACAACTGTTTAAGTCAATGGAATTAAACACACTTAACTAATATCTACATAATTTGAGATAGACAAATCACCCTAAATTATAAAGACATTCATAAATTTTTAAAATTAGTGCATGTTTGAGATACATAACGAATACATCCCTTATGGGGAATCTGTACATATACAAACCATTTTTTGATCCTCTTTACTTCCCTTTCTTCTCCTCTCTCTCTCGTCTCCACGAAGTCTGTCCTCCTATTTCCTATCATCTGTTTTTTATTTTGCTGTTTACTTGTATTTTGAGTTTCTCATAGAGAAATCATACAATATTTAACCAATTGTGTCTGATGTCTCACTTAGCATTATGGACTCAAGGTGGTACATCCATTTTCCCAAAAGTGACTCAAAGTTGTCCTTCTTTCTGACCAAGTAGTACTGCATTATGTATTGATGCCACATTTATAAAAGCTAGTTTTTTTTACCCGACATTAATGTGCAGCAGATAGGTGGGGTGAAAAGTGTCAATACCTACAGTAAAACTTCAAGGGACAGAGGGGCTCCATCGGAATTTGGTAAAGATATGCTTTCCCAGAAATTCTCGTTCAGCAAATTTGTTTTGATGACAAGGAACTGGAGTTTAAACAATAGCAGGTGAACTTTTCAAAAAATAAATAGTTAATATTTTTATAATGTCACTTGGCTTTCATATATGATTTAAATGAAGCACATGGGATATTGGTTTCTGCCTGAGCATCCTGACAACATTTCCTGGAAAGCAGGTGGTTAGGACCAGCCTACCAGGATCTGACAAGCCTCAACCCTCTCCTGCCCCTCCAGAGGTGGCACTCTGCTTCCCAGCCAATCCAAATGTGGCCAAGGGGCTGGAATTGGGAAGCTGTGTATAGTTAAGAACACAGCAGTACACACCAGTCAAAGGACTAAGGCTGTTGCACACTCTGGCCAGATATTTTTGAGAAAAGTTGTGTAAAGAACTAATGGTATTAGTCCTTATTTTGTGACTTTTTCCTTTCTGTTTGTTGCCTTTTTAGTTCATGTCCAAGTGAGGATCTGCTAAGTAGATTAGCTAAAATGCAAGGGAGACAACATTAATATTTGGAGCATTCCAAACAAGCATGGATGGCTTTCTCTCTTTGCTTAGTTAATTTACAATAAAAATTGTATTCAGTAAGCTAACTACAACAAATCAAGTGCAAGTCCATGGTGCTCTTTGCCTCTCTGTTGGAACAGAAATCTTTTTTTAGATTGAGAATTATTTTTTCCTCTCTGGCATTATAATATATTTTGTCTGTGAATATGAGTTAAGTACATCAAATAATATTCCTGGACAGTGTTTTTGTTATTTCATCATGTTTTCACTTCAGTTTTTGCCCAGAGTCCTCTTAGAGTCAGAAGGCAGACATCTCAATCAGATGCTTATTAATAGTTAAACCTGTTTGGATGTTCCAGGAGAAAAAGCCAGTGAAAACACCAATGGAGAGTCCAGTTCTTCTCTGCCTTGACAGATTAACCACATGAGAAAATCCCTATGATTCATGTTTATTCCTTTTTCCGGCATTATTTGTATCCAAGCTTTCCCTGAGCCCAAATTAAATAGATAAATTTTTTTCCTGAATATTGTTATTTACATAACTCTTTGGACCTTGGAGTTTAAGCTTGTAAAAGCCAATGCATAAATATCTTTCTGAAGGCTTTAAAAATTTTAGATGATCTTTGCTACACTAGACATTTGCATTTTGAGAAGTCTATTAAATGTCTACTTTTGCCTGTCAAATATAGCTAAGATTAGATTGTTGCTTGATGATGAAGACTGACTTCTCTGTGGGCAAACTTCTGTTTTTTCAAGCTTCCAACCTATGGCTAACAAGTGTAAATACACATGAGCTCTTTTGGAAAGTCATTCTTGTATGTGGAATTGATTAGTTTTTGTTTGTTAGTCTTGAAGTGAATGCATCTTTTCTTTCTCCTCTTTTTCCTCCTATCTCATTGTCCATCATTTCTGTGGTTCCTAGCTTTAGAAAAACAGGCTCTATTTCTGCCACTAGTTGCAATGGGACTCTGTTTTGACTCTGAGATAAAAACAGTTAAGCTTTGGAGGCCTTTGGTTTGATAGAAAAGCTTTCTTAGGCTTGCAGTACTTTGCATCTTTGAGTTATCTTAGAAATTCCCACATTGGAAATTTTATGGCTTCAATTATTTGAAATAAGTGAAATAGCTTGTGCTGATTTAGGACATTTGCTTTCCAATTAACCACAAAAGTCTGCTTCTTGATCCCTAATACTTTAATCAAGAAAGATTTTCACGATTTGCACAACTAGAGCCATGTAATTTGGGCAAATCGTTTAACCTCTGTGATCTGTTTCTTTATCTGGAATATGAGAGAAATGGCGCCATGACCTCTACTGTTTCTTCAAGGTCTAAGATTGTGAGTCCATAATTTCTTCTTCCCTATGTATATTATCCTTTGTTGAAGTGAAATTGGAGCTCTGCCATGCATGCCACAAGTAAACAAAATCCAGTTTATCCTCACTGCATATTTGCTGGGCTTCTTTATGCATGAAATGGGGGTAGTATTACTTATCTTATAAGATTCACATGAGAATAAAAAAGATGATTTTACAATGTGATTGCAATAATGCTTAATAATGCTTATAAGTTCCCTTCTCTTTGAGAGCTTTATAATTACAGCTTTTTAAAAAAAATTTTCCCCCTTCCCCTGCCCTCCCTTCAACCCCTCCATCTCTCCCTATTTACAAAGACTTTGTTTCCATTTTTTCATTTTCTCATATTAATTTCATTCCCTTCTTTCCTTTCCCCTACCCCTCCTACTTCCTCTTCCCTTCTGCCCCTTTTCTTCCTATTTCACATTGTCTATTATACCTTTTAGTCCTTATTTACACTTCAGTTTTTCACACTAGAGAAACTATTCGGTATTTACACATGTGTGTACTATTTATTTCACTTAAGAGTATCGCCTCAATGTGCATCCATTTAGCAATAAATGTCTCTAATTTCTCGTTTTTTATGGCTGAGTAATACTCCATTTTATAAAAAACCCACATTTTCTTTATCCAGTCTCCAGTTGATGGGCATTTGGGCTGTTTGCAAGTTTTAGCTATTACAAATTGTGGTGCTATGAACATGGGTGCACATATATCACTGTAGTGTGATTCTTTTAATTCTTTTGGGAAGATACCCAGCAGGGGAATAGCAGGGTCAAATGGGACTTCCAGTCCTAGTTCTTTGAGGTATCTCCATACTGATTTCCACAGTGGTTGCACCAGTCTGCACTCCCACCAGCAGTGGAGCAGGGTTCCTCTTTCCCCACAGCCCAGCCAGCATTTGGTTTTTTGTTTTTTTATTTTTACTTAAATTGTTTAATTGGTACATTGTAGGTATACAACACATTTACATTTCTCATTGGGAACTTGTTCCTTTACATAATGCATCTTGGTTCTTATTTTTTCCCCATTCCTAGCCCTCCCTTTACCCCCTCCACCCTTCCCTATTTACAAAGACTTTATTTCCAGTTTTTCCATTTCTCATCATTTTTCCTTTCCCTTCTTTCCTTTCCCCTGCTCCTCCCACTAACCCTACCCCTCAGCATTTGTTATTGGTTGATTTCCTGATAGTAGCCATTCTTTCTGGAGTGAGGTGGAATCTCAGCGTTGTTTTCATTTGCATCTCTCGAATGACCAGTGATGTTGAACATTTTTTCATATGTTTACTTGCTATTTCTCCTTCTTTGTCTGAGAAATGTCTGTTCATTTCAGATGCCCATTTTCAGATTGGGTCTTTGAATTTGGGAGGTCTGATCTTTTTAAATTCTTTATAGATTGGAGATAGTAGACCTTTGTCTGAGGAAGAGCAGGTGAAGATTTTTTCCCACATTGTGGGTTGTCTCTTCACACTGCTGGTCGAGCACCATTTATTAAAGAGGCTATCTTTCCTCCAGTGAGGGTGTTTGGCTCCTTTGTCAAAGATGAGATGGCTGAGTGTGTCTGGAATTATTTCTGCATCTTCTAATCTGTTCCACTGCTCCTCTGGTCTGTTTCTTTGCCAGTACCGTGCTGTTTTTTATCATGGTGGCTTTGTAGTATAGCTTCAAGTTGGGGGTTTTGATACACCCTAGCATGTCTCTGTTACCTGGAATTGCTTTTGCTATTCTGGGTCTCTTCTTCTTCCAAATGAATTTTTGGATTATTTTCTCAAGATCCGTGAAGTATGCTGATGGGGATTTCAATTGGGATTGCATTGAATCTATATAGCAGTTTTGAAAGTATGGCCATATTCACTATGTTGATCCTTCCTACCTAGGAGCAGGGAATGTCTTTCTATTTTCTTTTTCTTTTTCGGTACCGGGGATCAAACTTGGGTCCTTGTGCTTGCGCAGCAGGCGGCGAACCCACTGACCTAAATCCCTGGCTTCTTTCTATTTTCTGATATCCTCTTCAATCTCTCTTTTCAGAGCACTATAGTTTTATAGAGGTCTTTGATTTCTTTTGTTAGGTTTATGCCTAGGTATTTCAGTTTTTTGGATACTATTGTGAAAGGAATTGTTTGCCCTGTTTCTCTCTCAGTGAGTGTGTTGTTCATGTGCAGAAAAGCTTTCATAGATGCCCTGATTTCTCTAAGTTTGTGAATAATTTCTCATCAAATACACATTGGAGAGGCTGTCCCTCTTTATTGAGAGGGATATGGTGAAATTCAGCCCCCGGGTTTATCTTTCGCTGCAGACACAATGTCCTCATTTTTGTCACTAAGAGCTGTGAGCAGCAAAAGCAACTTGGGATTTAACAGAGAAAATGCTATCAGCCAGATTGACTTCTCAAAGGCTCTGTGCCAGTAAACATTGACAAAAAGGGAAGCTTGAGGAGTGTGGCCCCATCCTAAGTAATGTGTGGTGAAGGCAGCATCATGTCCAGTGTTAAGATCTTGCCAGCCTGTTTTCCACTCCACATCAGTTTCCTCCAGTACAGAAGTAATTGAAACCTTGAGTCTAGGAAGGATTTCACAGATAGGGACATTGTCTTGTTTAAACCAAGAAAAGTGGCAACAAAGGAAGAGATTTCCTTCTAAACTAAGACAGACTTCCTTCTACACTGAAAGCCTAAAATCCTTGCCTTTTGCCAAAGATGAATCTGACATTCTTCATGATGGTCAAATACAGCTAAAGTGTATTTTGGCCAGAGAACACTTACTTGCTTAGGCTTTGCTCAGCTGATGGAATCTTAGGACTCTGGGACAGAAAGAGAACTCAGAGATGTTTGGATCTAGAGCAGGCTCAGCTGTGACATTAGTCTAGCAGGTCAGGACTTAAATTAAAGAGTGGTATTTGGGGGCATGCCTAACCCATCATGCTTTTAGGAAAGACAAGATAGCATAGTCACCCACACAGTCAGAAGTGGAAGGAGAGGAGCTGGGATGAAGACAGCAGAGGGGAAGTAGGTAAGAGCTGAAAGAAAGGGGGAGCCCTGGGCCATCACACCAGAGTGGGGACACTTGTGCCTTACTATTGCAGGTGCCTAGAGTGTAGTGGCTCAGGATGCTTGAATATCCAGCAGACAACTGACCCCAACAACCTCATTTGTTAGAAGAGAAAACAGCTGCACAGGGAAGTTAGGACATGATGCCAACACTAACACTGCTGGTGGCGGAGTGGACCAGCTGGGGTCTCCAGATTTCTGGTCTATCTTTCTTCCCACGTATCATTATTCTCTCTGATGTTTTGTTCATGGTCCTTCTTTATACTCATAACATTTTGTTTATGACAATGATTCTCTGTATGTTGACATTTCTTGTTCAAAATGAATGGAAGATGCTACTGGGTTCAGGGTAGCCTGCTTTTTAGTTGATAAAGTTACAGTTAAACTGTGTATTATTCTCAGTAGCCTAACTGAAATTCTTTCCCAGCACTGCACTCATGAAGATAGAGTGAGAGTAAATTTAGGACCAAATTGAAGAATAAGATTATCTTTTTCTCAATTTTCTCCTGTCTTTTTTCTATAAATTTGAAGGATGGTTTTATTTTGTTTTTGCCTAGTACTTTTCTCGTATCTAGGGTAAGTTATAGAAAGGTATAAAATTTCATTAGAATATTTTCCTTAAGTCATTTGCATTAATATGATTTTAATTAATATCAAATTAAAACTTTACATAATAATGTTACATTATTAATACATAACACTGTGAAATAGTTCAGAGAAGTCTAATTAAAATGGGTAAAATTTATACAGGTATTTATAGTCTAACCCTAACCCTCTAGAAACTTTATTAAAATGGGAGGGATATTAGGAATTTTTAAAAAATGAATAAACCAGGTGAAGCAACATCACCGAGTGAGAGATGTCTATAGTACTTGGAAGACGAAAGCAGATGGATAAACCAAACTGACTTAAGACGGTACAGAACACTGAATCCGGTATGAGCAGAGGGATAACCAACCAGAAGCACCCGATATGGGCCACAGGACCCCAGAAGTCTACAGAATTGGAAGCACCAGTTACCTCTGAAGTTAGAATTGGGGGTACCTCTGAAATCAGAAAACAGTTCAGTTGAATTGCCACCAGATTCATTCCCGACACCTCCTGATTTTAGGAGTTGCTAAATTTCCCTTTGTTAGTGTTTGAAAAGATTCACCTTTATTTTACATAGGTCATCGCTCCACACACAAATTGGGTTTGGGGAAAACTGACTTAAAAATGCTCACTTTAGGATTAGTTTAATCGAGCAGACATCTGGGTGTTGAGTGTGCTGAGTTGATACAGAGATGGCTAAGCCAAAACTCCTTTTCTCTGAGCCTTTGATCTAACTGGGGAGGCAGAGAGCCCAGACAATTATGAACATGACAGAATGTGTTTAGTGCTTGGAGTGAGGTGTGAATGGAGAGAGGAGCCCAGGGTCCAGACTGTGAAGGGCGAATGGCTTCAGAGGGAAGGCGTGTTTGACTGGGTCAGGACCAATGAGCATGTTGTGACTGGGGATGGCGGGGCTTCTAAGAGAAAAAGCTGAGGTCTCAGAGGACATCCCAGGGAACACTGAGCCGGCAGATGCGACCCACGAGCAGCATGAGGCATACCTTAAAAAAGTGCATGTAAGGCTTCCATTGTGAAATAAATACAGGAGTTCACTGCACTGGATTTAGAGTCAAGCAAATGGTTTGATTTCTAGCTTCTCCCTCAGTACATCGTTCTAACAATGTCCAACTGTAAAGCTCCAGAGAAATGTGAGGCATTACATTTTTATTGCAAGTAGGTTGTAGCTATGATCATTTAGTCAGGGGGCTTAAAGGGATCTTCTAGGATGAGGAGGCTGATGGGCACAGGTAACCCTTGCCGAGGGAGTCATCGCAGGGATATCTGGATCTCATCAACGGGATTGTGGGGCACAGGAGCCTTGAGGGAAGTCTCCTGAGGCATGAGTGTGGCACAGTGAGGCTTAGAGAGAGAAGCACATAGGACAATGGATGGGCCATAACTTCAGGGCTCCTTCCCCTGGTGTAGCGGAGAACAGTCAGAAGGCAGCAACAAGGGAGTTCACCATCTATTCAGGTAGCTCCTGCAAATCAAAGGCTGTGGTGCACCAAGCTCACCACCTGCAAGTTGGCTTCCTGACATAAAGGAATGGATAAAACTGTCCTCTTCTCAGAAGTGAGTGATGTTTTTCCCACCTATCAACTTACATAGGTAGCAATTAACTAATTAATTCGACAAATAATTGTTGACTAGCTTCCATGTGCCAGGGGGAGTTGTTCGAGTTCTTTACCTCTTACAAAGCATACCTGCCTCCATGGGTCTCCTGGGCTTTGCAAGGATGAGCCTTTTCCTATGCCTTCTTGCTGAAAGGCCCGACTCCTGCATGACACAGACTCCAATCACCATATTGTATTTGCCAGATTTTATGATCTAAAAACTTATGACTTGACTGTTAAGTTCTGAATTTTATTGGCTATTTATAATGATTTATGTTCCACTTATTTACCTAACCATTTGGAGTTATAAGAGTTGTTTTATAAGCATCATAACTTACTGGCTTGGATTAAGTATCCTTTTTTAAAAGTTCCCAGTATTTGCTGCAAATCCAAAACTTAACAAGCACAAGGTTTATTTTGAAATCACAGCAGTGAAATTGTATGGTCTTCAGTGTCCACGAGGGATCAGATTTTTCCCCTACATTCTGGACCACAATTTATTATTGTTTAAATCAATGCATGACTCTTTGCATACCAGCCTATATTTTGGGTCATGCAGACTTAACCTCAGAACAAAATCACTTTGTTCAATGAAAAACAGGGCCCCTCCAGTCCTCTGGACCCCTTTCCCTGTATCCCATAAGAAAAAAGTTTATTTGACTGCGTGATAACCTCAAGCATAATTCCTCATAGAAATAAACCTGACAACTGTCTTACGCACCCTGTCACAGAGGGGCACTTAATGTCGGCTTCAGTATTAACTCCTACAAGGCAGGTAGCTAGGAGTCTAAAAGATAATAGTCTAGGAGGGGGGACTCCAATGCTCAATGAAATAGTAATATAAAAATTCTCATATTTGTGCAGTTCTTTTATTATCCTTTCTATAGTGCCTAGTATTATACTGCAAAAAACATTTTCTAGATTTGTGCAAATAACTTCAATTTTTATTTCCCTAAAAGCAAAGGGCATAGTAGGTGAGTGGAGTTTTGAAAGTTTCTGTCCTGTCTGTGGTTCACCTAATCTTTAAAGAAAGTCATTCATCTAATAGCCCCAATATTTTGATGTCCTGTTAGAGGTGGAGGTGCTTTCTAAGGGTCCACTGCATGAATTTGAGTCTATTTTGGTATATTTTGTCATCTTGCCTGATTGAGGAGGTCTAAGGTATATGAGAGTTTAAATATTTTAACTCTGTAATTGGCAAGCCCAGGGCTCTGTATGTCTGTTTTGGGGGCCTAATAACATCTTGAGCTGGGAAATCTGGATAGGAGTGATGCCACATAGGATTGTAATAAAGTCACTGCTTGCCCACTTCCCATGCTCACCTCTGGTGTGGATTATCAGCTGTCCAAGGAGCCTTCTACCCAGACTCTGTGGTCACTCTGCTGCTGTCTCTATCGTTCAGTAGCTTTTGACTAGGGGACACTCAGTTTGGTTTGTTTCTTTGTCTGAGAATAGTATTCTCTTCCCTGGTAAATTATTTGAAAACTTCTTTTGGTTTTATTTTCACTGTATTGTTCCATGGAAAGCTACCATGATTTTTTATGTGCTGTTCATGTACTGTGGCCTCCATGGCCATAGCTGATTAGCCCAGAGTTGGCATAAACTGGGTCTGGGCCAATCAAAGTCCTTTCTCAGAAATTTTAAAAATATGAGGGGAAAGAGAATTGTCCCACTGCGGAATGCCAGGGATTCATGGCTGCTCAGGAGAGCTGCTGGAGTCTGTGGTTCTGATCAGCAATGGGAGCTGGGGTGGGAAGAAATAGAAGAGAGAGGTGGATCCCTGGTTTGCGTTTCTGGTTCCAAGTGCTCCTAAGAGAAGGTGGATCCTTGTCTTTCCTTCTGTTTGGTTCTCCAACCCTTTGTTGGATTATGTGAATAAATTCATCTCCCCTTCAATTGTGTTAGTTCAAACTGTATTTCGGTTATTTGCAACCCAAAGATCTCTATTTAATGTCCCTTATTTCTCCCTCGAGCATTTGAATGCCTATCATGAAACTGACCTTTTCTGTGCCCCAAACATTAATAATCTAATTTGATTAAATAAGTAGTTACTCATGGTTTAGAGGAAATGTAGGTGAGTTATCAGCAGACTCTGAAGAAACTCTTCTACCCATTATTGACTCTGCAGTGGGGGTTTTCAGGGTGGCAGAGGATTAGTGAAAGGACTGTGAAGCTTCCATCACACACAGGCAGCTTACTGTAGTCTGGCCATACCATACACCACTACCTTGGGACAAGATGGCTTTTAACCTTCTCCTGATTAAAGTGTTGAAGAAACACAAACCTGTTGGGTCCAGGACTTTTCCACTGAGTTACATCTCTGGCCCTTGTACAGTTTTTTATATTGAGACAGGGTCTCGTTAAGTTGCTAAATTGCCTAGGCTGGGCTTGAAGTTCCAATCCTCCTGCCTCAGCCTGCCATAGTTCTGGGATTACAGATGCACACCACCAGGCCCAGCTCTCACTGTAATATGCTCAACTGTGCAGTTTATCATGATACAATTTCTTGTTTATTTGTTTTGGTTTTTGAGATGGATCTCATTTAGTTGCCTAGGCTGGCTTTGAATTTGCAGTTATCCTGCTTCAGCCTCCCAAATAGCTAGGATTATGGATGAGTGTTACCAAGCTTGACTTCCACTACAATTTCTTGACAGTGTTTGGGTCAGACTTAAATGGATAGGTGTTTTCTCTATCTTAATATTATAACTTTTCAGATTGATATAGCTTTCTGGGAGCAAAAACTTCACTATTTTAAATGAAAGAAAGTTTTGGAAGGAGTGAATAGGGTAGGAGGAAGGGAAAATGTAGAAACTGAAAAAGACAAAAAAGAGAAGGAATGAATTGAAGAAGATAAGAAAATGAGCGAAGGATGATAGGCAAGTGAAACGAAGCAGGAAATGGGACAGAAAGAAGACATCAGTGAAACTACAAAGAATTTTAAACTGGGAACTTGAATCCTTTTCATCAGTTTTGAAAGAAATATGGAGCTTCTTATGCTTTGAGAATAGAAAACATCCAAAGTAAAAGTGAAGTTCTGACCCACGGTTTCTTGTCCAGCTGGAATGCGTTTTTAGCTAAGGACGAGACCGAGCAATATTCATCGCACCACGTTGCCCACTCACTTGCAGGCCAGGTGGGTTCTGAGCTGGCTCTGGGCATGATGTTGTGAGCCAAAGCAAGTTCTGTCCAGCTTGGGACTGGATCCTGTTTCACTTGGAGCCTCTGTTTAGGAAGGATGCTGTTGGGAGCAGCTTGACACCCAGGGTCTCATTCCCTGGGCTCTACTGGTGGAAAGGACTGGGGATAGAGGTTCATGTAGCACCCTGGAAATCTTTCCTCCTGAATTAGGTCTCCGGGCATGCATCTGCCCACCTCCATGCCCACAAGCTTCTAATTTAGATTTTGAGGTGAGAGAGCTGAGTACTTATATTTTGAAGGCAATATAACTGTCTTACTGTAATCTCATTTTTCTTCTTTGTTTTCCTTTCTCTGCCATTAGCATTGGTTGGATGAGCTATTTTCTTGCATTTTCATTAGCTGATGCTTCTACCAGCTTGTAAAGCACAAAGAATCAGCCGATTCATCGAGAAAACAGCTCCATGGTCCCTACACACTGTGGATTCAGCAAAAATGTAGCCTAATCCTATCACCTCCCAGACAAAGTCAGCCTTTCAATTTTTTCTTGATGAGAGGGCAAGAACAATATGAGTGTTTCAGTGGTTTCAGAATAGTTAGGAGCAAGAATGTTACAAGTCACGGAATATACAAAAATCTTTGCCAGCCAGTATGTTTGATAAATGATAAAGTGTTTGTAAAGTAAATCCACACTTGGGCAGAGACCCATTATCAACAGCTGCTGAGCTTAAAGAGGATATCCTGTAGGGCTATCATTCACAAACACAAAAACACATAAATAAATACCAGGGTGGTTTCACATGGACTCTGTTCCCACTAAAAATTTACTTTTTGAGATAAAATGTCATGATGCGAGTTTCATAGCTTTAAGAATGACCTCAGCTATGTTATTTATGTACTATAGGGCCTTTTCCTCAATATATCACTTTACTGAACTGGAAATCAGAAGGAGCCAAGATGGTGGGGTGGAGTTGTTTGTTTTGTGTTTTGAGGGAGCACCATGAAGATCCTAAAGGCTCAGACAGCTGCATCATGAAAACCCATGCAGATGCAGTGTGGGAGTGTGTGTGGGTCACCAGGAGGCTTGAGAATGAGTTTGTGAATGGAATGGTAAGTCACATAAGACCCTCTATAAATACGGAAAACTAAAATTGCTGCTATGCATTTTTATTAAGAACCCCTGCAGGAAAGTTAGATCCAAGCATTAATGGTGATACCATGGCCAGTCTTCATGGATTCTGTATTTTAGTGACTCTGCATTCCATTTTATGTGACCCTCTAATGCGAAACTTGAGTGAAAGGCTTTCTCTTCCTTTTGCACCCCCATATCCCATCGGTCACCAGGCCGATCAGTTATACTTTCTAAATATCTTGGGGTCCAGTCCCACCTTTTTAATCCCAGTGTCCTTGATTCAGCTTATGTACGAAATTTTTTCACTAAGATTCCATTCCATTGGAAAACTTTTGTTTCACCCATCCAGCACACCTTCCATGGTGCTCAAAGAATCAGTCACTGTATGGTGTATCTATTTCAAGGCTCCTCACCTCTCTATGCTAGGTGAAGTCCTGCATTCTTGTGTATAGCACATAAAGTCCAACCCGAGTGGCCTCTATTGCCTCAATGATTACAGATTCTAACACATTCATACAGATTTGGTTGCATTTTGTGGAAAAGGTTATGACCTTTTGTTCATTTGTGGCACTGGTTCATGGTGTCCTTCCAGCTATGAATGGGCTCTTTACTTTCATTGCAGCTCCTTTGGCCTGTCTCACTTGTACTCATCCTTCACAATCTGGCTCCCAGTCTCTTCTACTCCTCTATGAAGCATTACTTGATCATCTCTAGGGCATCAGGGGTGGGGTATAAAGAGTGCTTATTAGCTTTGCCACTTGGAATCTGCACAACTTTCTTGGGGACACAGTTTAGAGCACTTTCTTTATCCTCTGCCCCCGTGCTACCCCTCAAACTGACTTCATCCCGGGGTTGGAGGACTAGAGCAGATGACTAGGTTACACTAAGTAAGTCTGTGCAGTCCATTATGTTGGCCACGGTCATTGTTTAACCGAGAACATGTGATCCAAAGTGCAACAGTGGCTTTGCTGCTGCTGTGTGAGCTATTAGGGGAGCAGATTGTCTTTTTGTTAAGCTGGGGATTGTGAAGATAGGATCCTGGATTTGTTAGGAATCTCCTTATGGGGTCATAAATTGGGGCTTATTCAGAGGAAAAATTGCAGGAAAAGAGGAGTCTAGAGAAATCATGACTGAGCCAAGCATTGTGGCACACACCTGTAATTCCAGCATGATGGTAGGCTGAGACAGGAGAATTGCAAGTTTGAATGCAGCCAAGGTAACTTAGTACTTATCTCAAAATAAAAAATAAAATCAAGGGGCTAGGGGTGTAGCTCAGTGTGAAAGTCCAGGGTTCTATCCCCAGAATCCCCCTCACTCCCAAATTGTGACTGAACGAGTCTCCTCCAATGAGCAAGATTCATACTCCTTTTCTTCTCATTTTCTTAAATGAGCTGAGGTTGGGGTTTCTGTCACTTGAAACCCAGAAAAATCTCAGTTATTTTTCTCTGCCCCTTCTCTATCCTTACATTTTGCCCTTGCCCATAGTTGACTAGTGTCTGGTGTTTGGGCAAGGTGAGTAACCCAGGGCTTTTCTTTCTGAGGGAGGCACGAAGGCCAAATACCATTGAGAGTCTTTCTTCAGTGCCAATGATTGAGCAAAGTATGCATCTGCCCTAGAATACATCTGTATGGTGAAGGTAGAAAAGACATAAATGGATAAGGCAAAAGTAGGAGGACATAGGGCAAGGAGAGATGTGGTTTCCATACTAAAAGGGGAAAGATAGAATTATGTCTGTTTTTTGCCTCTATTCAAATATGAAGAAAGGGAAGGAATGGATAGGAAAGGGAAAGAGAATGCAGATTCTTATCTGAACCATGCAGAATACTGAGGGCCAGGAAAACTGTTGGCCTCCAGGGTATGTTTGTAAGGAATATGGAGGTGGTAGACAGATGAATCCAGACTTGACCTTGGTCATGGTTTCCGTGGAAATCTATCATGGACATAAGCATTGTCACAACATTCACAGGAAGAATTATTTGTTTTAGAATTTGAGAGTGAAACCAAGGGAGTATAATTTCCTATGTGGCAACCAGTTAAGAGGGGTTAGTTTAATGGGTCAATTTGGAAACAACTTAGTGATGCTGTTTGAGAGAATCTGATGATCCTCTTCCGAAACTGAGTTTGCCCAGATGCCTCCAGGAGTTTTGTTTAATAATGTTTTAGTGCTTTTCAGACCAAGCCCAGTACTTATGTATCAAGAATTTGTGAATGTGGATGTGACATCGATGGTGGATGCTGGAATGGCACATATAAAGGAAGTATGTTATTTCAAAACTCCTTTGGATTAAAGAACAGGCCAAAGACTGCTAGATTTTAGTGCTAAAATATCCAATTAACTTTCTTTATTCAGGAAGGGATGGGTTCTACAGTCAACAATAAAGACTCTGTAGTGACTACTTAGTCATGCCATGTGGAATCTAGAAATACTTTTAATCCTCTATTTCTTTCTTTTTTTTTTTCCCATGCTGGGGATCGAACTCGGGACCTTATGATTGCGAGGCAGGAGGCGGAACCACTGAGCTAAATCCCTGGCCCTAATCTTCTATTTCTAATGCTTAAACCAAGTGCCATATTCTCTCTCTTTCCAAGTCTTTAGGGTTGTGGAAATTGGAAAATTCAACATATCTCTGAAGTCTTCCCAGGCCTCTGAACTAAAGTTATTATTATTAACACTTGGGACATGTAGGTGGTCAACCTCACAGAAAGCTAAGACTTTTTCACCCCTTCCTGCACCGTCTCTTTGCCTCTTTCTTGGCTCCTCAGTGCTCCACTCCTTTATCCTTCCTTTCCTCCTACTCCTTTCCCTGCTAATCTTGACTCATGTCTTGACTCAGGGGAGCGTTGTCTGTCATCATCTGCTTTGCAGTGGTGGGATGGTGGGATGGTGAGGGTGGTATAGCAGCTAGGGTAAAGTGGGGGCTTTAAGTCTTACATAGGCTCATCGCTGGTCCCATCTGTTGAATGGAAGGGTGAAAGAGCAGCATGGAGAACATCAGGAATGTTTATTTGATATTTTCAGTTTGGAGTGTGGAGAAACTTTCTTTTTTCATGTGTGGGACATCTTTATTGACAAAAGCTTTGTTTTTAAGGAAGCAATGATAAAAATAAATATAAAAAGGTGGAATAAGCTGAAAAAACAGTCTGTGTTGACAATGTTTCTAAAAATATGGCCTGTGGACCACCAGCCTTCTCCTGACTGCACGCTGTTGTCCACAGTGTTTTTTCCTTCTCATTCTGTCTGTACCCTCTGCCCCTCTGCTCTTCTCCTGCAATTTATTAAGTTTAACTTGTTCTTCCTTCTAATCAAGGGAATCATGGGACATTGTTTAGTCATAATTTTTAGAGGCGAAATTGAGACTACAAATATAATGAGTTGTCCTCTAATGCCCAATGAACCCCTGGACTCAGGGGTGACTGTTTTCACCCCCTTTTCAAAACATCTTGTTTGCACTTGGGCTGGGTGCCCTCCCTGACCCATTTTGTAGCAGATGGCAGAAAGGTCAGTGAGAATGAAGTGGAGATATATGGGTTTGTTTTCTGAAAACAAATGAAACTCAAGGATTTTTTTTGTGTGTATTTTATTAATATGCCCATTAGGAAAATGAATGTTTATATTACACACACAAACACACACAGATGCATGCACTTGTGCACACACACACACACAGACTGGTTTATCAGAAATACTAGCATTTGTAAACTTTACTCAGAAAATAAACAAATCTAAGATGTATATTTTATGTACTTTTCTTTAAATATACACATTATTTGCTTCCTTTTTTGTTTCTTTTTCATCTCTTCTTGGTGGGCCATAAAATTATTTTGTTTGGCAAATTATGGAATAATTACTTGGCAAGCTCTTGAAAAGAGAAGTTGAAATTGGAAAGGATTAGTTTGCAGACATAGACTTTCCTCTTACTTGCGGTGGAATTAAATCTGATATTTTAAAAAATTCATAATAACCAAAATGTGTCTCATCTTTGGAGTGATTGCCAATAAATATGTCATTATCTAAGGAGAAATTTCTTTTGCTGCCTCCTTCACCCCTCCCCTCTCCTCTGCTCACCTCACCTCTATTTTCCTCTTTTTTTCTTGTCTTTTCAAGAATGCTCCATGTTTTAAGGAAGAACACTAGGGTATTTGGGTGAAGGGATATCTTACCCCTACTCCCTTTGGGAAACCATCTGTGGCCAGGTAGTTTGGCTGCTTAATTCATTCCAAGTGGCACTAAGGCTCCCCTGTGTTCAGTAAGGGAGGTCACTTCAGTCATATCTGAGGAGCGTCCAGAATTCTGCATTTACTGTTTTCAGTGACTGTGGCCATTGACTATACCAAGTGTGGTGTAGAATGCCTTTGGCTGGAGATGGGGTGGCAAGGGGTCGAGAAATGTTTCACTCGAATGTCAGGATGGAGTTAGAACCATGCATTTTCAATCAATCAGTATTTTAAGAAAGAGTTTCAATGACTCAAGAAAGTAGTACCTTAACTCAAAGAGCTCCCAGTTGCGCTCTTTTCTGCTGGTTTTATATTTTCCTGGATCAGAGTTTCAGTAAAGTAAATATACCATTGACCTTCCTCCATGGGTATCTGGAGGAAAACAAAGAAGCCATAAAATAGTTTTTCTATTCTTGCATGAAAAGTGCTATAATACTACAAAGTGAAGCTCTGTTTTATAGAGAGAACCAGAGTAATAGTCTTTATGATGAGGTTTCTTGGAATTTTTGTAATGCATGTGGATCTGAAGATACAGCTTGGATGTAGGTTATTAAAGATCAAGACCATAGCAATAAAGATGCCACTGTTCTTTTGATAATGTACAGAACTTTGTACTTTTGTGTGTGGGCTTTCATTTTTAAAGATAAATATGTTTTTAAAGCTTTGACAAATGAAGTGGTTTTTTTGACTGCTTGTGAGTTAAGGCAAAAAAGAACAAATGGCATGGAACCCATAATATATTCAGTGTTTGAGTGGACTCTATGCTTATATTGAGAGCAAAGGCTCTTAAGATGCTCCTATTAGGATGTTTTCCCCAGTACTGAAAAAAAGACAATAAGAAAATTTCCATATGCTATATGAAAAGTTTTATATGCATATATTTTTATTTTATTCTTGATACTTTTTCTCTTCAGAGTTTTTGTTACTTTCTGTTTTTGTAATAATGCTTAACAAAAGATGTAACATATATATATTTTGTGATTTTCTTATCTATTACTTTTCTTCTTTAAAGTCAAAATGCATCTGACGATCAAAGGAGTCTCTTTTTTGCAGATTACTCAGGAGTAGAATTTGGGATTTGATCTTAGCAGAATTACATTTAGAACATGTACAAAACTCCCAGCTGGAGTCAGAAAACTCAGTACCTCACAGACATTTTTGTCTGTGGCCAATTGGTGACTTTCCAGCAGGGTCTGTCTTTTGAAATCTGGTTTCCTCTCTCCAAAATTAAATTCCCATTACATCTTCAGTAGAAAAGCTTCCACTATCCTGCCTTTCCTGGTTCTCTATCATCTTTCCACCAAGAAGGAAAGGAAGAACCTTTCTGAAAGTCTTGCAGTAGCCAGTAAGGATATTGTGGTTAAATTCACATTCCTTGTATTCTCTCCTAAAACATTTCCTTAGCTTAACTCTGTGTTGAAACCTCAGTAGCGTCAGAAATCTTCCTTATGAACAAGAAGTCTCAATGAGTGTTCACTGTAACACAATGCAATTTTCACTGAGTGTTCACAAGTGGTTTCTAAGTTTCATAATATTAACCCTACTGATGGTTTGTTTGCTTCATCAAACACTGGCCTAGGGAAATGGTTGAGGATATTCAGTTTTAAAGAAAAGGCAGATAAATATACTGTAGCTAAAAAAAAGCAATCAATATATCTGTATCATGTATATTTTCTTAGCTATCCATATGACAGAAGCCACAGGGGACAAAGCAGGCCTGTTATCTGGAAAGAGATTTGGAGGTGCAAAGGCATAGCATGTTCTGGAAGCAGAGGCCCCAGCTGCAGGCACACTAACAGGAAAGAAAAGGAAGGCAAGAGTCAACTCCAAGATGTCAGAAGGTATTCATACTTGTAAAACATTAGTCTTTTTTAGCACAACATTCTTGCAATTATATTTTTAGAAATTAACAGCACTGCATTAGGGTTTTCAAATGGTGGTGGCTTTCTTTTGGCACTGTGAAGAGATGATTCCCTTATACCTAATCCCCCCATGCCCAGAATCCTTAGAAAGCATCTCGGTAATTACTGCCCTCCTCACTGGGTAGATCTGTTCTGCTGTAGTGCAGGTGGGGAGAGTGGAGACCACTGTTACCAGAAATAATTAGCAATTTAGCCAAAAGGGAAGGCTTAGTGGACTCACTGAGGGTTTCACCCATCCAGGTGGAAGCAGGGAACCAACAAGTTTGTCCTTTGCGTCTTTTGGCTAAGGGTTTTCCCTCCTGGTGAAAATCTTTGAAAAGTCACCAGGGTTCCACCTGAAAGAAGCATATCTGACCTTGGAGGAATAAGAATATTTGCTTCCTTCTGTGATGTCCTACCATTTCTGCTGCTGTCCCTAGTTTGCTGACTTGACTGCTCCACAGAGAGGTAGAGGGAGCCCCAGGGCTGTACAGCCATCCCTGCAAGAAGAGAACAACAGAGATGGCATCAGACAGCCTGGGGATAGCTGGTGGGGAAGACATGCCATGTTGTCAAATCTCCAAAGAGAAAATGAAGAGTGGGCTCACAAAGGAAACCCAAACTGAGAGATATAAGGTAGATACACTGAAATATAGCAATTCATGAAGGATAAAGCTCACTGGATACTTTTATGTAGGATGCTCCAGAGTACCAGTGAGTACCTGCACATATGCTCTTATTTAATGGACATTAATCATTTTTTAAATGGGAGGTGTCTAGTAGACATAATGTGTACCTGTGCATATTTAAAAATTTCTAATAGACACTGAAAAGATGTTAAATGAATTTTAATGATGGATTTTATTTAACCCTACATATTATCCTTTTAACACACAATCAATATAAAATCAATTAGTGGGATGTTTTACATCACACTCCACCCCATGTACTAGGTCTTCAATGTTCAGTGAGGATTCTGTATTCCCAGTGTATCGGTTGGTCTCATCACGTTTCAAATGCTCAATAGCTGCTTGTGACAAGAGGCTTTTGTATTCCATAGTGGGACTGGATGGCATGGCTTAGAAGGCCAATTGGTCTTCTCTGTGAATGAAATAAAATGTTTTATTTTTAAAACTATAATCACAGAGGGCTGGGGATTTAGCTCAGTGGCACCGCACCTGCCTTGTAAGCACAAGGTCCTGAGTTCGATGCCCGGTACAAAAAAACAACAACACAAAAACTATAATCACAGAAGCTATTCTTTCACTCCTACGGGAAAGAGAAACCAACCAACCATATAAAATTAATAAGGGCAGCTGGCTACTGGGTTTCTTGTACATTTGAATTCATTCCAACAGAGCCCAGAGGTGAGTCTTGGTGAGGTGGGTAAGTCTTCTCTACAGAAGCTGTAGTAAAGATTTGTGACCAGTCTCACCAGCTCAGTTCTGTAAGGCACCCTGCAGGGTAACAAGAACACTGTGTTACTTTCTCACTGGTTAAAGGTTTTGGTGAGTGAGGGTGGGATACCCAGGCAGCCACATAATCCTGCATATTGAGAATGTCCAGAGGGAGAACTAAATCAAATTACTGTCTTTTCTGGCCTGCACTGAGATTCAAGCCAGATGGTGTGGTCTGGCGACTGGGCTCTGCATGTCCCCCTGCCTTGGCTGGAGAGTGGTCTTTGTTGGGATCCCTGGGTGGTTAGAAATGGTCAGAGGGTTTGGAACAAGGGAGGTTGCAGTGAATGAGAACTGATTGTTGGCCTGTTATTCTAATTATTCTCAATACTTAAACACTCAGTATTTTAAAATTCATTTTAAAAGTAGTTGGAGGAAAGAGGAGCCTGACTGGATGGGGTGTTGATGGCACTCACTTAACCCGCACCATCCTCCCTTCAGAAAGCACAGACAATGCAAAACCCGATTTGTTCTTCGTATTGTTGCTGGGCAGAAGTTTGATTTGCAACAAAAAGTGTACTTCACTTACAAGTAACTTTTTATTTTTCCTATTTTATAAGTAACCACAGAAAACTAGAAAACCTTGACATGTATAAAGAAAAATATGTTAGTGCTCATTTTACCATGTAGGGTTTTACCAACGTGCTATTAACAGTTACTATTTTCTAGAGTCCTTTTTTTTCTCTGCAAATGCAAATATATTTAAGAGTTGGACTTAAAAATAATTTTGTGTTCTTTTTCATTTGCTATAACATGAATATTTTATTATGCTTTAAATGATAAATAAACCTTTATAAACTCCACAATTATACAATCTACTATACTACAGTGTTTCTATTTTTTCCCCGTTGTTTGACTTTAAAGGTTTTTCAAATATTTCCTAAGAGGCATGCAGAAAATTTACAATTTTACTTGATTTAAATCTTAAATATCTTGGTATAAATATTGCTATTTGACCTTTATAGTAAGATAATAAGCTACAAGGGGAAGATGAAATATTTTTTATTTCATGGATCCTTGCTGGTATTCAGGAGATTTTCACTGGAGTTGTGCTGGCCTAAGAGTAAAGTAATTACTGGTTGTGAGCTAATTGATGTAACCTTTTCTTTCTGATCATGAGCTTTCTGAATTATTAAGACACAGAAGTAATGGGCAATGTAAGGCAAGAGAAAGTCACGCCCTGTGCACTCCAAGTCATGACACCTTGTACCTCATACTCAGAAGATAGCTGTTTGGTGGCACTTATTTTTACAGTGGCATTTGGTTCTTAAATACACTTTTTAATTTTTTTGTACCAGGGATCGAACTCAGGACCTTGTGCTTGCCAGGCAGGCATGGCGCCACTGAGCTAAATCCCTGGTCCCCAAATACACTTTTTCTGCAAGTTTTTCACAAAAAGTTCTACCAGAAGTACCGAGGACATTGACTAAATAGCAAGAGACATATTTAATTATTTTTAGACTTTTACTAGCAGAATTTCAAATAGTTACAACATAAACAGAATAGTATAATGACACTCAGGTACTCATTACGCAACTTCAACCATTATCCATATTCAGCCATTCTTGCTTCATTTGTACTCTTATCTATTCCCTTTACTTCTGTTTGATACATCTTTATAACTCACTCCCTAGTCATGAAATCCCTCCATATCTCTTCTTAAGCAATTCTCTAACCAGTGGCTCTCTCTTAAGAGGCAACCACCATTCTGATATTTTTCATATTAAATTTGCTTTGCTTATGCTAGAATTTCATGTAAATGATATCATTCAGGATGTATTTGTTTGCATCTGCCTTTCTGTGAGATTCATCCCTGTGATTGCATTTATTGGTAGTTGGTCTATTGTTATTGCCAAGTAGTATAGTAGTAATATAGTACATGGAAAATTTATTTGTCCATTCAACTACTAAGTAGTATTTGGTTTATTCCCAGCTTGGGACTATGAATGTTCTGTATAAGTCTTTGTGTGAACATATGTTTTTAAATTCTCTTAAGTAAATAGGTAGGAATAGAATTGTTGGGCCAAAGAGTAGGTATATTTTAACTTTTAAGAGAACTGCCAAGATGCTTTCCATCTCTGCCAACCATATATGAGAGTTCCGGTAGTCCTACATACTTGTCAACATTTGCTTTTGTCAGTCTAATTTTAGCCATGCTAGTGGGTGTGTAGTGATATCTTTGTGATCTTATTTTGCACTGCTCTGATGACTAGCAATGTCAAGTATTTTTTCTTGTATTTATTGTCTACTTAACCTTCCTGTGTAATGTCCCTGTTCAAGGATACTTATTTTTTTTAGGATATGCTGAACTAAGCTTGTATCTTAGGCACTCTTTCTTTGGTTATGCTGAGTATAGTCTAGTAGTATATTCCTTAAAGTAGGGAACATAGGAAACAATCTTCAGGTTCACAGCTTGCTTCTGTGCTTTGTTATAGATTTCTGCTCCACTGACGGCCCCTCTGTATGAGTCATTTCCTAAAGCTTGCTCTCTGAATGTCTCCCTGGGTGGGGTTTGCAATTCCCCGTGCTTTTGTTGTCTGCTCAGACTGGGTTCACAGGGAAGAAACCATTAATGAGCTTCCTAGTGCTATGTGGCCTTAACTCATAGTACTCAGCATCTCAAAGGCTCCTTTGAGAACTTTTTAGGATCCCATTCTAACCCAGAGTCATGAGAACTAAAAATACCTCAAATAACTATTTTAAAACATTGGAATTGAGTCAAGAAGTAATATATTTTGGGATTGCCAAGTGACACCAACATTATTCATAAAAATTAAAAGCATTTGAGAGAGGCTGTGATTTATATCTAAATCACTGTGCTTATGCTCTAAGCTAAATAATGTTCCTTTAACTATGATAAAGGCAGACAATTAATAATTTTTAAGGTGGCTGCAGTCCACAGGCCACTCTTTGAGCAGGCTTGATTTAGAGCGCCGACTCAGGAGCCAGACTGCCTGGGTTTGAATCCAGACTCCATCACTTGCTAAGTGGAAGGTCTTAAGTAACTTTTTTGGTTTCACTTTTCTCATCTATAAAGATGAGATGATGATGATAACAATAATACCTATTGCATAGGATTGTGGTAAAGATTAAGTGAGTGGAAATACAGAGGGCACTTGTAACAGTGCCTGGCATATTGCAAGAGCATTGTAAAGATTAGCTGTTATCATTGTCATCCCACAAATCATATACCAGCTCAGATACTTTCAGCTGTGACTAACAGAAACCCAAGTTTCGAGTTCACTTACACAGAAAAGGAGTATGTTGGGTGTTTGTATCTGAGTGCTCAGGATGTGTAGTTGAGAACTCCACTTCTTTCTCCTGTGTTGGCTATGTTCCCAGAGGGGCTGTCCCTGTCAGTGACAAAAGACCACCAGCTTCCCCAGCTTACATCTTACAGCTTAGCAACCTAGTGGAATGAGAGTCTCAACTTCCTACTTTCCCCAATTTTTTATTATTATTTTCACTGGCTTAACTTGGTTCAGGTCAGGAGTACATCAGAACCATAAGAACTAAAAATTCAGAAGAAGTAATCCTCTGAAGAAAAGTGCAAGGCTATACAAAAGTAAGAGAAAATGGCTATTTCTGTTAAATGGTTGAAGAAACAGGTTAATGTCTTCTAGGTAATGTGGTGAGTACTGGTTTTGATGGATGGTGGAGCTTTTAGGAAAAGATGTCCCAGAAGAGGAGAATACCACTTCTTCCTTGGGAGAAATTTTCATCCCAAGGAGAGATGGTTATATAGGTAGTGACCAAATGAAAATCATAATTTGGGTCTTTTAAAATATGATCTTCTTACAACAGGCTATAGTATGTTGGAAGTTGTCTTGGTGTGTTTTCTGCTACAATAACAGAAGACTGAGATTGAGAAATTTATAAAGAATCAAATTTTTTTACAAAACATACTTCTGGAGTCTTAGAATTCTTAAGATCAAGGCATTAGCCTCTGGCAAGGACCTTCTTGCTGTCCTCCCATGGGAAAAGGTAGAAGGGCAAGAGAGACAGCAAAAGAAACTCCTTTCCACTGTCAGACCTCTGTGACAGCATTAATGTATTCATGAGCCTGCAGCCCTCAGCTGAACTTTCCATTAGCCCCCACCTCCCTGCCTCCCAACACTGTTGCAGTGGGGTTAAGTTTCCAACACAGGAGATTCTGGGGGCACATTCAAACCATAGAGGAAACATATAGCAAAAATTCCTTTATAAAATTAGAGAACATATATATAGAGTCAGTGGGAATGTAAACTTGTACAGCCACTATGGAAATCAGTATGGAGAGTTCTCAAAAAAATAAAACTAAGCCAGTGTAATGGTGCACACTGGTAATCCCAGCACTTGGCAGGCTGAGGTAGGAGGATCCTCATGAGTTCCAGACCAGCCTTAACTGCATAGCAAGACCCTGTCTCAAAACAAACAAAAACAAAAAATAAAACTAGAAATTCCATTTGACCCAGCTATACCTCTTCTGAGTATCTTCCTGAAAGAGACATCATAATACAATGATACATGCATACCTGTGTTTACAGCAGCACAATTTATAGATCTCGGTAAATTATGGGAGTGGCCAATATGTCCATCAACAGATGAATGGATAAAGAAAATGTATATATACACACCCACGTAGTGGGGTACTAATAAGCCACAAAGAAGGACAGATTTGAGTCATTTGTAGGAAAATGGACGGATCTTGAGACCATAATACTAAGTGAAATAAATTAGACAAAACAGTTAAATGTCACATGGTTTCTCTAATATGAGAAATTGAAAATATAAATAAAGTAAAGAGCCAAAAATGAAAACAAAGAAAGATGATAGGAAACAGGGAGGTAGACTCTAGAGAAAGGAAAGACATCCGAAGAAGGAGGGAGAGGAGAGGGTGGGGAAAGGGGGAATGAAAATGATCAGTACACAATATGTATATGTAGCAGTTTCCCAAGGTGAGTGCAGTTATTGTGCATTGCAAACATATACTAATAAAAAA
Source organism: Heterocephalus glaber (assembly GCF_000247695.1). Next base: position 3,855,160 of record NW_004624884.1, read on the forward strand.
GAAACTAGGCAATGTAAGCCAGAGGAAGCTAATGTCTTACCATTAAGAAGCCTAAGTAGTCTCATTGTGGAAAGGTGAGTGTAGTGGTCACAGACAGACACCTACAATGTGAGGGAATGGAAGACACAGCCACTTTGTCCCAGCCAGATGGAAAGTGAGTGTGTCCTTTTCCATTGGCTCATTTGTGGGGAAGCTCAGTGCTGAGAGGTACATAGGGTCTTTGTATAATGTGACGGAAACAATCAGGGTTGTGAATGTTCTCATTTGTGTCCTTAATGTTTGCCAGGTTGGGAGATTGGGAAGAACATGGTTAATGCAGGGTGTGGAAACTTGGTTTATTTTCTCTGCAAGCAGATGGGTAAGTCATGGAAACTTGTTGGAAGATGGGATATATTGAGCTGCTTTCTTTTATCAAGGGCTTTTTTGGGATCAGGGGACTTTCAGAAACCAAATTTATTGGATCCTAGAGACTTACAAAATTGTTCTTCCTTACTGATGAGAGATGACATCTGAACATATTCATTTTGAAACTGTGAAGGAAGAAACTCAAGATTTGGTGATATGGTTAAGAGAGTGTAGGTATTCACACTCACACATCACGTGTAACTAGATACTTCTTATATCCCATTGTTGAATGGTTCTGGGCTCTCCAGAATCACAAGATCAGACATGGCCATTTACTAGGAAAAAAAGCCCCATTGGCAGAGAAATCTCACAAGTTTTGTGAAAACAATATGACTCCTCAAAATTTCTGCAGCTATCCATTGCAGTATAAAGTGCAGGGGATGTCTGAATTATCAAATATCTCCTTGCAGGATACCTTAATTCAAAGAGGAAGTGCTTGAGTTGAATTCCATTTTTATCTATCAAGATGAAAATATTCCCAGAATTTTGGAGATAAACTTATAAATTTCAAATAATCTATAAATGTGGCCAAATTTTAGGAAATGTTTGCATTAACTTGCCATTGTAATACAAACTGGAGTTATGAAATTAAATTTGTACCACACTACAAGCATTGAAATCGAGGTGAGCCCAGGCTAAAAATATTGATTTCCAAACATAGCTCAAAACTCCTTACTACTCACACTGTGCTCCAGAGACCAAAATCATAGGCATAAACTAGGAGCTTGTTAGAAATGTGTAATCTCAGGGCTGTGGATTTAGCTCAGTAGTTCCACCACCTGCCTCGAAAGTGTAAGGTTCTGAGTTAGATCCCCAGTACAAAAAAAAAAAAAAGAAATGTGGAATCTCAGCTTATCCTTCTTCTCTCCAAACTATAGAATTTAAACAAGATACCCAGATAATCCTAGTGCATAATAAAGTTTTAGAAACAATGACATGTTTTTTTCCTTTATCAGATACCTGGGATGACAATTATAACTAGATTTTTGTGTCCTACTCCAAATTTTCTGAAGTAGTGTCTCTAACAGATTGGGATTCTGAATTCTCTGAAAATCCTCAAGGGATTCTGCCAAATGGTCTGACTTGACTGTTCTCACTGGGGTCTCAAGTTAGTGTTTTAAATGTGAATTCTCATTGACTTGGTTAAAATTTGTTAATGATTAGCTCTAGATCTCTGTTTGCTTTTCTTTAGGTAAAGTTGATGGAGCTGCTTTATATTTTACTCCCAAGATTTTGGATATTAATGGTTAACAAGTAATATTTTGCTAATGGTATCAGTAAAAACCCATGCAGCTTCCCTTAGCTGCCTCTCTCTCCCAAGGGATTTCTGACATTGTAATCACCAAAGGCATAAAATAAAACTGGCTATTTTGGACACCATGAAACTTCTTTTAGCATAACTGTTTAGATACATGTATTATCCTTGCTTCTAGGTTCTAACATACACATATTTTATTTCATTTTATTTTGGTACCAGGGATCGAACTCAGGATCTTGCACTTGCAAGGCAAGCAGTGGAATCACTGAGCTAAATCCTCTGCCCTACATTTTATTAAAAGTTATAAATTGGGGCCAAGATGTAGTGCAATGGCACTGCACTTGCCTCGAAAGTGCAAGGTTCTGAGTTAGATCTCTGGGGCCCGCCCCCCAAAAAGTTATAAGTAACTTGAGGAAGAAACTATTAAAAGTACTTAAGAGTAAATTATAGAGATTCCAAGGTGAGAAAAGAGTGATCGCATTGAATGTGCGTATGTGTCAGGAACATCTTTGTTGAGATTTGCGATTAGCATGGAACTGAGTGGGATGTTGAGAACATTTCAGAGAGAGGTACCATGAGCACAGACTCAAAAGAGGAGAAATGAGGTGGATGTCCATGGCTGGGGCAGTCTAGTTGGTGGCTGTATAACAAAGCATAACTAAGTAGATGTGGGGCTTAAGGCTTGTAAAATAAGTTGAGGGCACTGTTTGGAGAGCATGAAACAATAGGATAGGGAATTTGGAATTCATGGTTGGACAATCAGGACTGGAAGTTTTAGGGAAGGACATGACCAGACCTCTGACTCTGGGAGATATATGTGGTAAAAGGACTTTGGAAGGGAGGGAGACTGAAGGAAATAAGACACGAGAGCATGAGTGAGGCAGTGGCTGTGGGAATGGGAACAAGGACACAGATTAAAGGATCACCAAGGATTTGAACTTTGATGGTGGCAATTGGAATAAACAGGAGGAAGAAGATAAAAATGGTGCTAAAATTGAATTTTTAGGACTTGATGTTTTCAAGGATATTAAGAGCTAAGGATTTTGAGACGACACAAATTAACTCTGGATGAATGGGTAAACAGTGATGGCGTTAATAGAAATTGTAAAATCAGAGAAAGACATAGTTGGTTTTAGGCTATATTACTTAGAAAATGTTTAGTTGCCAGATGGAAATGTGAGTCTAGACCCAAGAAGTTATCTTCCCAAGTGTGATAACTGGAACCACGGTAGGGAGGAACGTGTCAGAAGAGGGAGTGTTAAGGAAATGAAACCAAGCAAGGATGAGAGTTAGGTGCCACCTACATAGTGAGAGGAAAGAGCGGATCTTGGAGGAAACCAGGCAAAGATCAGAAAGGTGGAAAAAGAATGAGGCCCTGCTGTGTTTCAGAAGTCAGTTGGAGCCTTGCAAGATGAAGCAGCTCAGCAAGTTTTAGAGTCCAGCAAAATCAAGAAGCATCAGGTATGAGAAAAGGCTGCTGGAGAAAGAAGACAAGTGGTGGCTGATGACCATGCAGGGACACAGTTTGAGGAGAGCACCAGGAGCTCAGCCAGTAACTTACTTAGTCAGTCAATAAGTGCTTTAGTTGTAAGTCAGGGAGCAAAGACTGGTGGTGAAGGAATGGAGAAAAGAAAGAGGAAGGAGCTGAGAAGTAAGTACTACAGTATCGATTTAAGTTTTTAGGGTATTTTAAATTAGATGACTAGAGTTTATTAGAAGACAGAGAAGATGCATGAAACGATGGGGAAAACAGAATCACATTGGAATAATGTATGGAAACAGGTCTTGGGAGGCTAAGAGGAGGTAGGAGAGAAATATAACTATTTCTCCTCCAGAGACTGGCTGGTCTCAAGGACAGTTACTCCTGCTCTCATGGATTCCCGGCTGGTAAAAGCAATCTGAGTTCCACTGAGTAGCAGTGTTGCAGAAGGTCCTGTTGCACACCACACACATACCACCACTCTACTTTGTGTTCCTAAAGATCCTCTTCTTTTTCCCTTTGCATCCAAAATCATGAGTACAGTACCCCAAAAAAGAAGGTTGTTCTTTTCTGAGTTGTGTGTGCTTTTTAAAAATAATCACTAAGGCAGAAGTTCACTTCTATCTCTGGAACTTGAGTGTGTGCTTTCATTTTGTCCTGTGTTTTGTCAGCTTGTGTTATAATAGAAATCTGAGCTGACAGAGGGAATAATGAGTTGAATCTTACTTATTCAAATTGGCATTTGTCTTGAGAAAGTGAATCAACTTACCTTAGCCTTGGTTCTGCTCCTCTATAAAACTGAGGGTGGCCACTACTTTAAAAGGTAGAGAGCAAATGATATAAAGTCCCTGGAGCATAAACTCCTATCAATGGGTACTCAATAAATGCTCTTTGAAAGGAGATCCATTAATCTCCAAGAGAGCAAAGACTCTCTGTCATCCCCTGGGCTTGCCTCCTGAGGTGAGGGGCTGATATCTTCCTTAAAGATGTTTTTCTTGAAAGTTTACTCTATTAGATTAGTTTCCAATAGGATCGATTTCACCTTCAGCTGCCTCTTGTCTCTCTTCCTTTTTGGTGTCCTGATCTTTGTGTATTGACTACTCTTGTTATGGCTTGTGTCTAGATATCCTCCCAAAACCTCATGCTTTTTCCGAGTTGACTGAATCCACAGTGTGCGATTGATTCTTGGTGGAGCTAGGCCCAAGGGCACTAGGATTAAGGGTATGATTGCTACCTACCCTAAGTAGTCTGTATAAGAAAAAAGGGGCAAGAAAAGGCTGTTAAGGTCCCTTGTTGCTTTTGCTACTGTGTGGGCACCATGAAATGTTTCTCCTCTGCAGTGCCCCTCTGCCATGTGCCACTCTGTGTTGGAGCCAGCTGATTGTGGACTAAAACATCTACAAACTGTGAGCTAAATAAACCATTTCCCATTTAACTTTGGGTGTTGGTATTTTGTCTCAGCAACAAGAGAAAAGTAACTAAGACAGCTCTTGAGCAGCACATGCTGCAGTTGTCACCAACTGCATGCTAAGAACTTGTTGACCTTTCAGGGAGTATTTTAACTTCAGGAGAGAGTGGTAGGAAGAAGGCAATGCTCACCACTCAGGACCTAAACACTCACAGTAGGCAGAATTTTTCACATCAGACTCTTAATTACATACAAGTATTGCCAGTGATATAAACAGGGAAAATTTGCAAATGTGGTCCACAGAAATGTCTCTTCAGCATGCCTGTTGGAGGGCACACCTACAGTTCTGGGTTCTTGGAATCCTGAACAAAGAATTGAGCAGGACACACAGAAGCAGGAGTGAAAGCATAGATTTATTAGTAAAGTTTGGTACACACCACAGGGTAGGAGCAGGTGAGAAGAGCTCATGTTCCTGAAGAAGCCAGGTGTCAGAGTCCACACATGGCTTAACAGGGAGGGGCCAAGTCTTGGGATTGATGTGGAAGTCACTGCAATCAGGGGCAGTCCTCCTCCTGTCTGTTGGAGGGAGTTTGTCTGCATGTGGACCTCTGAGGACCTGTCATGGATCCCAAAGCCCATGGGGCATCAAAATCACGATGCAAAAGAGATTATAATAGTTAAATTGGAGTTATTTTTGGATGTTCAAAGTATTCTATATGGCATATGTATTCAAGTATGTCTAGTTTTTAGAGCCAGATTCTCTTTGTGGTTTTTAGAGAGCTGTCTTGGAACCTTCAAAAGCCTATGTATCCCTCCCCCGCCCCTTTTTTTTTAACCAGGTAGGATCTAGCTGTTTGGATTGGACCAGACATTCTCCCTGATTTTGGAGAACTAGCTTCCTCTTTTGTTTTCACTGTGTGGCCCTTTGCTCCTCAAGCTTTCTCCAGAGATTTCTTCCCTCTGCTTCCTGCCTCAGCATCCCCTGGTGCTTTGTCAGTGTGCAGATTCTCAGGTCCCCTTCAGTATCTTTTGAGTCAGAGCCTAATGTTAGCAAGATCCCTAGGTAATTTACATACATATTAAAATTGGGAAAGTACTATTTTAGTTTTGTTTGTTTGTTTGTTTTTGTTTTTTTGGTACTGGGGATCGAACTCTAGACCTTGTGCTTGTGAGGCAGTCACCAGAACCACTGAGCTAAATCCCTGGCCCAGTACTATTTTAGGGAAACAACTCTTTAATAAGGAGGTTGTGAGGATTCAGTGAGAAAACACACAGAGCACCAGGTACATGCAGTGGTATAACTAGATGCTCAATAAATACACATGGCAAATCACACAAGAGAAGAAAAAGTCCCCTCTCCAGGGCCAAAGATGTGTGATGCAGATAAAGAGAAAGAACAAATAAGATAGCACTCTGCAGAGTTCTAACAGGGAGGATTTCGGGGGTTTTTGTGTGTGTGTATATGTGTGTGCGCATGTGCAAGTGTGTTTTGTTTTGCCAGAGGAAAGAAAAACAGTAAATCAGAGGAAGGAATGAAAATAGCTGGCACATAAGAGCGAGAAAATGGAATGGAAAAACAAGGTACTTAGGAATGAAATACTTTGAGGTGGTGAAAGAAGAAATAAACAAGGAGTAAAGGGCTTTTAAAATGTACAATGCTGAAAATCTGGAGGCTGGAAATGAGATTTCTCCAGATTGGTGGGGAGGTGTGGGTGTACAATAGTGTGGAGAGAGGCAGCCAAACCCAAGTGTTCTAGCATAAGCCTGGCTTAAAATGTTTCATGGCCCTGTTGTAACATGGTGAGCTTGTGTTTTGAATTTTCACTCAAGGGCATCTTTGTTCAGAAGAGCAGCAGGGTTTGGTTTTGTGCCCGAGTGATGGGCACAGTTGGGAGGCAGGTGGCCAGAACAGAGATGGTGGGGTTGCATTTGTGTCAGTAAGCAGGCAGAAGTGCTGGCCTTCGACAACAGACCCTCTTTGGGGTCCAGATGATGAGATGGCTTTTCTATTAATCACAGTCATACAAATAGATGGGTGCCAAGGCCTAGCCCCTTGTCCTACATCATGTGGCTGGATGGCTGCCAGCATGTGGGCTGAGTTAGGGACATGTGGGCCTTCTGGGAAGCCTCTCGACAGCAGACAGTGAGGGATGGCAGTCAGCATTTGGAAAAGGTGGACACAGACCTTCTAGGTCTCCTCCGTCCCGCCGCAGCCAATGTCAGTGAAGCTTCCTGGCAGGAGGAAGAGGAGGAGGGTCTGGCAGTTCAGGAGAAGAAAGACAGACAGACACAGACATTTGTCTTTGGCTCTGTGATCAAGTGCTCTGTAAGGCATCTAAATTTTCTGAGTGTCTAGTTTTCATCTGCAAAATGGGTTGTGCCTCACAAAGATGTCACAAGCTGGACTGAAAAATCTGTCTTAGATCAGAATGGAAGCTTAGAATCTCACAGAACCCACCCTACCTTCTATAGACAGAGAATGGAAGCTAGGGCAGGCAAACAACTTGCCTAGGAACACAGCTCTTCACCCAGATCTGGGAGTAGAGCCCAAGTCTCCTGATTCCCAGCCTAAGCCTTAAAACATTTGGATGCTTAGGCTATTAAATTCTGAGATAAAGGTACTTTTACTTTAATTTCTGGATTATTGACTTCGTTGACCTTTAGAGCTAAGACAAGGGTATTTGTGCTTAACAATAAGCATTTTAACAGTTGGTGATCTGATTTGCATTTCACTAAAGAGACAGACTAACCTGTACATTTTGCTCACATTTTTTTGGAAAGAGCACAAATGCCCTTTGAAGTTGCTGAAACCTGATTTAAGCTGTCCCTGCCACTTATACAGTAACTCTGGGCAAGCTCCTTTATTGCTCAGAGCTAGTTTTCTTCATAACACATTCTACTTATCTTTTGGGATTGTTTGATAATTAAAAATAATATTTAAATTAGGCATGGTGGCACAAGCCTGTATTCCTAGCTATTCAGGAGGCTGAGGCAGGAGGATTACAAATTCAAGGTCAGTGTGGGCAAAAATAAAGGAAAATAAAAAGGGTGGAGGATGTAGCTTAGCCCTCCTTGGGTTCAATCCCCAGCAATAAAATAGGGCTGGGAATGTAGCTCATTGTGAAGGCTGTAGGTCCAATTCCACTAACTCCTGCAGCACCAGTAAAGGGCAGCTCAAAGTGCCTCTGGGGAGTGACCAGTTCACTTAGGCCTTGGCTGTCAAACTGCTTCCCAGGGGCTTAAACTGGCCCACGAATACAGACCAGAGAGCAAGCAAGAGAAGAAGCAGAGACTGTTGGCCAGAGATAAGAATGCTACCAGCAAAGTGGACATCCCCTCTAAGAGACCACCTGTCTCTGGAGCAGGGGTTAATCCTGTCACCACCTCAGTGGAGAACAAGAAGGCTTAGCTAGTGGTGACTGCACAGGGCATGGGCCCATCTGCCTGGCTGTCCTGCCTGACTTGTTTGCTAAGATGGAGCTCCTTACTGTATCATCAAGGGCAGGACCAGACTGGGATGTCACTTGGTTCGCAGGAAGATGTGCACCACCGGTGCCTTTGCCCAGATTGATCTGGAAGACAAAGGAGCTCTGGCTGAGCTGGTGGAAGCTCGCAGGACTGATTCCAATGATATAAGTAAGGCGTTCTGCCATCAGTGTGCAGGTAAGGTCCTGGGTCTAAAATCTGTGCCACATGTTGCCAAATGGAAAAGGCAGAGAGTAAAGAATTTGCCACTAAACTGGGTTAAATAACACTGTTGAGTTTTCTGTACATAAAAATAATAAAAATCATCTTTAAAAATAGTCTATCATCTGAACCCATCCAAAACCAGGTTGACTCTCTGACTGCAGGTAGCTTTTAAAATACTCAGAGAAATATTTCCTGCAGTGCCTTCACCACGGTTTTCCCCATGGGTTGACTTGGTCACCCAGGGGTCACAGCAGCATGGCTCACCCCTCCGACCCAAGCTGTGACACTTTTCTAGGAGGAGGGGAGGGCGATCTCCTTCATGGGTCATTCATCGCTGAGCTGCCTTTCTGCAGAGGCATTCCCAGGGGGTTTAAAGTTCAGCTTCTTTTTTCCACATGAGGTTTCTCAGTTTGTCCTGATGTGAGTAGGTTGGCAGTAAATTTAAGGAGATAGGGTAAATATACAGAAAGACCTGTTTGCACACAGGGAGTAAAAGTGGTGCAATTAGCTGCTTTTATTTTTCAAACAAAGGACAATTCCCTTTTGCTATTTTGCATAAAGTGGGTAGTTTGGGCTTCATCCATATTGATAAGTGGTAAAAGACTATTCATGTGAAACAACTGGGAAATGACTTTTGTGACCACAGTAGGAAGAGACCCAGTAATGCGATACTGAGCAGAGAGTCTGGACTTTCATTTTTTCCTGTGGCTGGTCTTTCTGTCCAGGGAGACACACAAATGAGCTCTAGAATACTGATGAACAGTAGCATTAGTATTCAGAGGAAAACCTTGTTCTGTTGGCCTTGGAATAATGATGTGAAGAGGGATATAGAGGAAATAATTAGAATGTAATCTAATACCAGCAGCTATGGTCTGACTTCCTGTGTGGTGGATTTAGGGATGCTTCCATTCTTAATACCTCCAACAAGCAACTGCAGTAGACACACATCAGGCACTGGGTCACAGCTGGTATGCTACTAGGCGTATTTTCAGGAAAGGAAATAAAGGATTTACAGGGAGCAGAAATAAATAAGTCACATTTCCCTCTTGTCTGTGCTGTCCCAGATTGGGAGATGTATTTTTATACAGTAATCCATTTCTGAGTGTCTTAACATGCACAGAGGAAATGCTGTCCATTCCCTTTCAGATTTTATTCCATTCCTTCAAAATTTAGGATGAAAGGCCCTTTAACCCTCTGAGGCTGAACAAATACCCCTCTAACTCTAGGGGGTTAATGTATCAATAATAATAGATTCTCCTCTGCTAATCTCAGGCCAACAGACCCAATTTGGGGTTATTTTACCTATCGCCGAAGCTTGATTTTCACAGATATTTGAGAAATAGATGCTTAAGTTTCAGAAGCAATTCCACTTCCTATCCTTCATGACATTTAAGGCTTAAGGGAATAAGTGAAATTGCTTATGAACGACAGCAAACAAAAGAAGGAGGCGGTGACTGTCTGCACACTCAGGAGGATGGCAGTGAGGCCCAGGGTTTTGCCTTCCTTGCACCACAGCGCCGGGCAGCTGGCACACTTGTGTACCAGACACTGCAGGCTGAGCTGTGCCCAGCCTCCAGTGTGACTGGTTCACATATAAGTGAAGCAACAAAAACCCTGGAATCATGAGGCAAATCAGCAGGTCTTAAAAAATAGCTCTCAGACGTTCTGTGTCAGAAAATATCATCAGTACTGCGCAGTTTTCTTCTCAGCTATTGCATTGATTGTACCAGTCTACTGTATGTAGGAAAACTTGTTGATCCATTATCCAAGCAGGTCTCGCCTGGCTGCGATTCACTGTACTTTTCCAGTCCTACTCCACTGTGACTTGCTGAGGGAGACTTTGAAAAGCTTACTTGATGAGTGGAGAACAATCAAAACTTCAAGCCACCAGTCTTTGCTTTCAGAAGGCTAAAGATACTTTCTGATTATTTTTTCTTCAATGGTCAGATTTTGGCAGAGATAAACCTGAGGACAGCTCTTTTTGATGTCATCCTAAGCTGATTTGGCACCTTCTTGGAGTCAGGTGTGTGACAGCAAACTGAGTGGAGCTAGCCAGGGTCTTGATTTTTGGTTTTGATGGGATATACCATCAAAATGGAGGAGTCTATTTATGGCTTAGTGTCTGTATGTCCAGGAGGGCACTGGAGTGATCATTTTCCTGGCAAGAAATAGTGGTTTATACAAGAGCAGAACAAATAAAAGGAGCCCCAATGTAAATATCTAATGGCCTCCTATCAGGACAACCAAAATGCCTCCCTGGCTTTTCCTCCCTGGAGCAGGGTTATTGGTTTTGGCTAAGAACGGGTGGGGCTGTCGCATGGTGGGTGAACTGAGTATCTTTGGGGAAGAGGGGTTTTGAGGGGTAAGGTGAGAATACAGGGGAGCGTGGGTGTGAGGGAGGAGATGAGGGAGGGAGAGGACAGGGCCTGGTGCCATCTCGAGAGGCAGAGACAGGACCACATGGTGATCTCACTGCTGGCCTGCCTGGAGCAGAGGCCCCCCAGCCAGGGGCAAAACTTCTCACCCTTGCCACTGGTAAGAGTTCTCACCAAGACCATTGGCCATTGACTCCCCATTTGTTCCCAGGGCATTGCTGTGACTTCAATACTGGATTTATGCAAGGTTCAGACAAAGTGAAGACAGCTCTCTCAGAAATGTGGAATATGGGCAGTTTCTGAGGCACCTGTCTCGGTGAAGTCTCTTGTTTGGGAGTTATCATCTTATTGGAATTCTCTTTCCAACAAGATTTTACTTTTCCTTGAGTGATTTGACAATCCTTAATAAAACCGAATTCTTTCTTTTTAACTAGTCCCTCCATTCACCTGTAGGGTGTTCATGAATTCACTGACTTTCAGGGCAGGGGTGGACAGGGAGTTCTGGGGAACAGAGCTGGAGGACATGGGGCTGGCCAGCCCTTCTTGGAGGAGGTGCATCCTCCCCGCCCCTGGTGTGCGCAGGAATTGGCTCACCCTGCCCTTTCTTTGTACTAGCCAGGCCAACTGCAAGGCGACTCTCTTTGGATCTTGGGTAGCCACAGCAGGTTAGAGGGCAGATATAGAAACTAATTTTATTTGCTATGACAAGTAAAAAGACTGATGTTTATTGTGCCATCAGATTCTATCCAATTTGCTTAAACATTACCCAAGACCAACAAAATAAACACGATCATGACAAAGAATGATCGATTCTCCACTCTGCCATGTTGGAGGCTGACAAAGCTGTCATTGACAAAATTGCACCAAATCAGAAACTGTGAGCTGTTGGGACTTTATTCCCACTCTCTGTGGGAATATTATCCCGAATGGTGTCTTGATTTTATTGTGAAGAATGAGTTCAGAGCATACCAAGGAGGGGGTCAGTGGGGAAGCCATCTAGAGAGGGTTTAACCTTCCCTCCTACTGCTATAAATATGTCATTGTTAGATTTAGACCCAACGCAAAGGCTTAGTGAATACTATGGAGCAATTGCTTGTTTATTTATTAGATATATTATCATTATTGGCCTATGCATTATCTTTTAAAAAATTGATTCCATGAACTCTTGTGAAATTATGCCAAAATTTGAATCTAATCAACATCTTACATCAAGACCCAAATATTCCTTCTCCTTATTCTGTCTCTTTTTTCTCGCCCCACCCCTGGAAGCATTAATTGTTTTCTTTCTTTTTTGATTTCTAATAATGTATTATTTACTCATATTCACTTTAAAACTTTACATAAAGGTTATCAGACTATAAAAGAATTTTGGGAACTTGTTTCTGTCAACACTATGGTATTAAATTTTTTTCTGTCTTGTTGAATGTAGCTGTAGGTCTGTATTTTCACTGCTGGACAGTACTTCATTACATTGATATATTATTATTTATTTATTCATCCTACTGTTGATAGATATTTGGTTGTTTTCAGCTTTTCAGTATTATACTGTTCAATGCTATGAATATTCTTCTATTTCTCTCCTGATGTATAAAAAGCATTTTACTCCAGTTCCTAACACTTCCTATATTCTGCACTTCCTTAATTGTTCTTTTCACTTTTGCCTCATAGAAGCAATATCCAGATCACTAACATCTTTTGTTCCAAAACATTATTCATAAACTGGTTGTTGAGAACTAAAAATATATTTCCCACAGAATGTTAAAATGTTAAAAATAGCAGTTAGAATCTCAGCAGACTCTGAATACAGCAAAAGTCATGTTAATAATAATATATAATTATTTCTTCAGGGAAACAAGTTCTTCATTCCAGTTCTAAGTTGAGTCTCCACTTCATCAGTCATCTCCTCCAGGGTCTTGAATTAGGAATAATCACAGATGGGAAATGGAGCATGGTAATGGGGAAAGCCCAGTGAAATTAGGGACTTACATTGGAAAGAAAAAGACAGACTTGGGATAGCTCTGCATTTAGGCTACCTCACATGAAGATTTTGGGATTTAAGGAGAGATGTCCAGTAAATATTTCTGAATTAATGAAAGATGTTTTAATTATGTTATATTTTGGCTCCTAGGCTTCTTTCCCTCTGATGTTTATTTTATCTCACCCACTTTTCTTCTGTTTCTCTTATCCCAGGTTTCTGCAGCCTTCTAGTTACTTCCTCTTCCTCCTAGTTTAGTAAGACTCCTCCCCATATTCCTGTAGAAGGGAGCAGGAGAATCTCAAAGATTCTTAATTAGATCCAGGTGTTTTCTGGAACTCTTGCTAAGGAGGCTGTAATGCATCCCATCTCCACTTTCTGGCCCTTCATTCCTGTTATAGGCCTTCTCCTTCCCCGGGATTACAGGTGTGTACCACCATGCCACGATTTTAGTTGAACAAAGCTCAGGCTAGAAATTGGTTGGTATGTATCATTGTTATTTTGACTCTGGTCATGAAATAGTAGTGAAGAATATGTAGAGAACTCTAGGATGATCTTTTCCAGGCATTATCATGTCCTTCTATGCCCCTGTTCAGGGTCTTTCTGCCCTATTCTGTCTTTCTGGCTCTGATGCTAGGGATTTTGTATTTACCGCTGCCGCTTACCCTCTCCCAGCCATGGACTCTACCAATATGAAGTGTTACAAACTTTGTCATGGGGTTAGATTGAATAATTAATCATTACAGAATCTAATTCATGATTGATTCATTTGAAAAAGTCAGTTTTTCTTATTTCACTGTTTAATATTTTGCTTTTGTCTGATTATTTTAGTTGTGGTCTTGAGCACTGTAAAAACTATTGGTGGGAGCTTAAGTAGACAGAGGTCACTTACTCTATACACGTGGTGAACATACTTTCAATATCCCATATTGGGACATTTGACCTTACAATACATAAATATTTGGAAGGATTAGAATAAAAGATTAAAAATGAGATAGTTTATCTCTATATTAGATATGTTGTACTTATATTGTTATCAAAATAATCTCCAGGAACCCTCTAACAGTCTTTGAATTACCACCCTGAGAGATTCCTTTGTTTCCTTTAGGTCAGAGTCCAGTTAAAATGTAGAAACATATATAGTAAAGTCTTATTGTTCATTCAGTCCTGAGTGTGAATTACAGTAGTTTTCAGATCCTTTGAGCTATTAGACAAACAGGCTCCAAAGAGTTGCTGTCAGCCAAAGGAATCCTAAAACAATATGAATTCTTTGAGGCTCTGATTGTTAGGTCTGGGTTTGGGGGCCTGCATTATAAACTCCTCATGCAATTCGGATACCAGTTGAAGCTCTGCAGCCACTGGTGACAGCGTAGTGGCTTTTCTCAGCAGAGAGTCATTGTGTGAGCTCTTTGAAGGGGAGGCCTGTGTCTGCAGTGATGGCCAAGCCTGGGTGGGATTTGGCCACAGGGGCTCATTTTGAAATGGGGCTCTGTTAAAATGGGAGCAATCTTTATAGAAATTTGGGCTTCTCACTTGAAAGATAATTTCTTCTGCCAGTAGAAAGAGGGGGCGATTTCTTTCCACTTAGCGGTCTCCTTCGGTAGGCCAAATTGAGTGTATTTAGGCCCTGTGCTGTGCAGAGCAGCTAGGTCGAGGAGGAGCTGCAGCTATAAGTTAGCCTGGAAATTCACATGTGTGTGTAAGTGCACTGGAATTCACAGCGCAACAACTTTGATGCTTTTGTGACACCTTCTCCCTGTGAAATTTCTACCCACTGGCTATCATGCACACAGCTTCTACGTAGCTCTTCTTCAAGGCTTGTGTCCTCAGAATTTCTCCAGCATAGAGATAGATTTCCCCAGAGTATAAATATTTGGAGGAAGAACATCTTTGCAAAATTATTCTGTAATCTCCCTGGTAATGGGCTTTTGCATAGCCTTTCTTCTTTTACTTCCCTCCTGATATCCATATAACAAAATCAAGAGCAAAAACAATCCTCTTTCTGTATCACTATGATTTGCAGGGTTTGGAGATTTGCACAGGTGGGGTGTACATGGAGGAAAGGAATCATGACTCATGACAGATGTGCTATTCTCACATCACCTGACCTGGTACCAAAGGGAGACTTTTGAATCATTGAAGTCCTGAAAGTGTACATCTGAGGGTCTGTTTCCTTGACAACCACCTTCCTTCCTCTTCCTCCCCCTTCTCCAGACTACATTCAGGAGAAAGGCAATTGTAATCCCTGCTAAGGGAGAGCTCCCTTAGGGAAGTCTGTCAGAGATGGGCGTGGGCTCCGATCTGGTGGACATGGAAAGATAGAATATTTAAAACATAATTTATTGATTTTTTACGGTACCATAGACATTAGGATGAATGATTGTAATTTTTTCCTTTTCATTTGAATCTTAACCATGAACATGAGAAGTAGATATTATTACCTGTACAGAGGTTGATTAACATGCCGAAGGTCATAGAACAAACAAATGCCAGAGTATAAATCAGAGCAGAGATTTACCTGACTTCCAAGCCTATTCTATTAATTTTTCCTTCTTATGCCAAGATGGGAGCTGGGGTGATGATTTGAGTAAGAGGTTGAATAATGAAAGACATGTAAAACTATCAAACCATGATAATTAAGTAAATAAAAAAGTAATAAAACATGATTTAAACATTTTTATTCTCCCTTTCTATCAAGCAGTAAAACAAAAAATTGATACTAAAAGAAAAAGAAAAAGAAAAAGAAAAAGGCCAAGCAAACAACACCTCCTCCAAAATCTAAGACTTTTAGATGCTTGAAAGGAATTGGTCTTACAGTTTTTAAAGGACTGGAGATGACATACTATGCTAAATATAGGTGAAGAAACAAATTTATTCTTTTTATCAAATCAAGGCAACATTGCACCTTCTGTGATTTGACCAGCCCAGCAGGCAAAGTTGAGTGTATTCTTGCCTTAGTAGGTTTTAGATCACACTTTCCATAGAGCCCAAGACAGCATCTCATTGGTCAGTTTTCTGTTCTTTTTCCCAATGAGTGAGAAGAAAGCTGCATACATTAGCATGCCACTCACCAGTCAGACATTTATAATGAAAACAGTGACTATTCCACAGTAGGTGGATTCCCAGGGTAAGGTCAAAGTCTCACTATATCATGTGCAGGCATCTCACAGTGATGTGACCTAACACATTGTCCTGTCCTAGTTCAGTCCTGTTAAGGATTCCTTTGTCCCCGAGTAACATGTATCTTCTTGGATGTATTTCAGACATAACCCATGAGTTCAAGTCAAAAGGATTTGTGCGACCCTGTTATTTGCTTAATGTCTGGGGTTCCAGATTCCAAACCACTTGGAATCAGTTGTTAGATACAGTATTTCTTCCTCAAACTTCAATCCCTCTCACAGACTGAATTACTCTTCCCCATCCTTCTGTTCTCAATATGTTCTTTTCGAGGTGTGCTTTTCTTGCTCTGAGAACTCTTTGAGAAGACTCAACTAATTTTCCTCACTTTTACTGCATTTCATTTTAAAAAATATACTTAGAGTATCACAGCCATGCTCTCCTTAATGAAAGGA
The DNA here is from genome assembly GCF_000247695.1 of Heterocephalus glaber. The sequence continues at coordinate 3,871,323 of NW_004624884.1, forward strand.
ATTAACCCTTAAAAATGCATGGATAAGCAATACCATTATGGCGCAAACACTGTAGAGTGCACTTTTCCAAACTAAGATGGTTAGGGCATCGCTAGATGGTATAATCTTATGGGATCAGTGTGGTTTATGTGGTCCTTGGCTGACACTGTTATGAGTTACATGACTATATTAAAAGGAATTGGCTCATGTGATTGTGGATTTTACTTCATCTGATATATTGCATTTCATTTTAATTAGCTTCTGTTTCATTAAAAATTAGTCCTTCCAGTTTTATATGTGTATCCATTGCTTTGAATGTTGCTCACAGTGGTTAGGGTTAGAGTTTTATCTGTAATAGCTAGCTAAGTCTAAATATCACCTCAAAAGGATCAGATATGGGTTATGTATGGGGTCACTCATTCTTTCACTGTCATTTCTATCTTCATAAAGTTTGGGTTAGTGATTCACCAGACTGGCTTCACTTTCTGCTGCCCTGTTATTAGCTGAAAGCTGGACTGAAAAAGCTTTGGTCATAGGGAAAATCAGCTGCCGATTTCACACAAACACACACACACACATGCACACAAACACACATGCATGCACGCACTCACACATGCAGGCACGCACACACACACTAATTAATGACTTAACATAGATATTAACACTTAACATTGGATATTCTTTAACTTAAAAATTTCATGGAGAATGTAATTTGAAATCTATTAATATATTTGTGGCTTAAAAAGAACAGGACTAAGCATTAGCCACAACAATTAGACAAGAGAAAGAAATAAAAGGAATAAAGATAGGAAATGAAGAAGTCAAATTGTCATTATTTGCAGATGACATGATAC
>NW_004624884.1:3873955-3906601 GCF_000247695.1 Heterocephalus glaber
AAATACTAAGAAATCTCTAGGAGCCCCTAGAACTTGTATTTGAATTTATCAGGATTACAAAACACAAGGTATATATAAAAATTCAGGTCTGTGTATACTTGATATAAATAAAGAATTGGATATTGAAATTTAGAAGTTATGTAGGAGTACAAAGGACCGAGAAAAGTAAAAAGAAAAAAAAAACAGTGTTGGAAATTATTTATTACCTAATTATAAGACTTCTTCTAGAGGTATAGTAATCAAGGCAAGTTGGTATAAGAAAAGACATATAGATCAATGGGATAAAACAGAATCTAGAAATAGAACTACACATATATGGTCCACTGATTTTTGAAAGATTATTTAACATTAACATTTTATAGAATATAAACACAACTCAAGAGCAGAGGAAAAGATAGTATTTTCAACAAATGGTACTAGAACACCTGGTATCTGTATGTAAAAAATTAACCTCAACCCTTTATTTCCATACATAAAAATAACTTGAAAAGATCTATGAACCTAAATATGAAAGACTAAAACTATTAAACTTTAAGAAGAAATTAAGGGAAAATGTTTATGAATTTAGGGTAGGCAAGAATTTTCTGGGATACAAAAAACATGATGTATAAAAGAAAAAAATTGATAAATGTGATTCCATCAAAATTTTGAACTTTAAAAGACATCATTAAGAAAATGAAAAGTAGTCCTTAAATAGAACATATTTATAATACATTTAACCTATGACCAGAATATATAAAGAAATCTTACAACTCATTAATAGACAACCCAATTAAAAAGTAGACACAAGAAGATGATAAATAGCCAGTACAACACAAGGAAAGGTGTTCAACACTAGAACCAGAAAAATACTAATGAGTACAATAACAAGATCATATTATACACTCATTAGGGAGATGAAGTTAAAAGTTTTAAAAAAACAAATGTCAACTTAGGTGTGAACCAGTTAGAACTGTCTAATACTGCTAATGTGAATGTAAAATGACAAAACCACTTTGGAAAACAATATAGAAATTTCTTGTATCAGTGTTAAGACTAACAGTTCTGTTCTTAAGTTTTTACTTAAGAGAAATGAAAACACATGTTCACAATAGATTTGTATGTACAAGTTGACCATCGCATATCTGAAATTCTTGGGACCAGAAGTGTGTCAGATTTTGGTTTGAAATCCATGTGATCTGCAGAGGATAGCTACTCTTGCTTTTTTGGGGTTCTTGTCACGTGGAATATTGTTTTCCACCCTTTAATTTTCAGTCTATGAGCTTCTTTTTGATTTAAGTGTGTTTCTTGTATGCAGCATATTGTTGGATCTTGTTTCTTGACCCATTCTGCCAGTCTATTTCTTTTCTTTTCTTTTTAAGTCTATTTCTTTTGATTGGTGAATTGAGATCATTAACATTGATGGTTATGACTGATACATATTGACTTATCATTGTCATGACTTTTTCTTTTTGTTGGATTCTTCCCCTTTGCATTTAATTTCTTGTCATGTCCAATGGATTCATTCTGCTGGCCTTTCTGGGGTTGTGATCCACATTGTCTTTTGCTAGGGTATTGTCTAAAATTTTTTGGAGTGCTGGTTTGGTATTCATGAAGTTCCTAAGGTGCTCTTTGTCATGAAAGTATCTTATTTCTCCATCAATTTTGAAAGATAGTCGTGCAGGGTGCATCAATCTGGGTTGGAGGCTGTTTTCCTTCAGGGTGTGGAAAATGTCACTCCAAGCTCTTCTTGCCTTGCAGGTTTGCATTGAGAAATCTGCTGTGATTCTGATGGGTTTTCATTTGTATATGATTTGTTTCTTTCCTCTAACTGCTTATAGAACTTTGTTCTTCTCTTGGGTTTCTGGAATCTTAACAATTATATGCCTATGTGTAGATTTTTTTTTGATCAAAGCTATTTGAAGTCCTATATGCCTCGCTTATGTGTATGTCAAGTTCTTTTCTCCTGCTTGGGCAGTTTTCTGCCATTACTTCTGGGAACAGTTTTTTTATGTCATCTGCACTCTCTCCTGTTTCTTTGTTGACTCCAGTCAGTCTTGTGTTATTCTTCTTTGCATCATCTAGCACCTGCTGGTATGATTTCTCATGGTCCCTTACAATTTTGAAGCAATTTTTCTTTTCCTGGTCACTAATTGCAATCTTATCTTCTATATCTAAAATTCTGTCCTCACGTTGGGTCCTTCTGCTGTGTAGGCTTTCAGTGGAGCTTTTAAACTCCTGGAAATCCGTTTACATCTGTTTTATGCATTCTGTTTTTTTCCTGTGTTGGGATTCCATCATGTTCTTCAGCTCCTCTCTAGATTTATTAATCATGTCTTGTACTGCGAGCACAATCTTTGATGTTATCTGAGAAATTATTTCTAATTTCATTTTTTCCAGATCCTCTTTTATTGCCAGGTCAGGGTGTCCAGGTGGTTGAGTATCAGCATGTTCCATCTCATTTCCCTTTGGGCTTGCTGTAGGTCATCTGGAAGTTTGGTTTTGGGACTTTTTATGTGTTTTCCCATTTTGACGGGGCGGGGGGGGGGCGGGTGTGCTGTTGTCGCCCACGTGGCTCACCACCTCTGAGCTGGGAGTGGTGGAACGGCAGCCCAGAAGCCCTTTCCTCTGGGCTGGGTGCGCTGGAACCTAAGTTTTCAGCTTTGAAAAATCCATCACTCACTGAAACTCCCTTATGAGTACCTGCCACCCTTTTAGGACAACTGAAGCCCAGATATCAATAATCACCAAAGAAGGGCAGGGGATTTAGCTCTGTGGTGTCTTGCCTGCCTCACAAGTGCAAGGACCTGAGTTCGATCTTGACGATTGGGAAAGGAGGAAAACAGATGACAGATAGCTACTTGAAATGAGTGGGGAGGATTTGAAAGTGAATTGCTCACCATAATGGTTTTTATGAACCTGTCTTTCTGTTGGAGGATACTCAGCAGCAGCATTCACTGTATATTTTTATCACAACTCCTTTTTAAAAAAAAATTTTTTTTTTACGGTACTGGGGATTGAAGTCAGGACCTTGTGCATGCGAGGCAGGTGTGGTGCCACTGAGCTAAATCCCCGGCCCCTCACAACTCTTATAAATACAAAAAAGGACTTGGCAAGAACAATGTGATAAATGGGTGAAGTGAGGGAAGCATTTTTGAGGAGTATTAATAAGAATTTGTTTTTTACTATAATATATTTTTTAAGTTTTTTTAACATTCACCATACTTTTTGATCACCCCCTGTAAAAGTGGTTTTGTGTGAATTAAAAAAATCCAAACATTCGTTGAGCTGAAGGAATGATTAGAGTCCTGTTGGCATTTGCAGTGGTGTTCAGTCTGAATATGGGAATTTTAGCTCTAGAAGGCTGGTGAGGAAAGCACTACATGTTTTAGGAATGGGTCTGGATGCAGGACTACAGTGGCACTGGAATACCTTATGGTCAGAAGTGATGTTTTTCCCTTCTACATTTGTTGTATTCTCTGTTCTCAGTTTAGAACCACAATCTCTTTAAACTCAGTCCTCAGACGTCTTTTAGGCCTAGACAAGGTAAGTAAGTGCTGCTGGAGAGGTGTGTGGTCTTGCCCAAGATTTTGTAGCTAGCTAGCATCACAACTGGAGTGAGAGCCACTTGTCATCATTCACAGTGGTGGAACTGGCAATTAAAGACCAGGCTTGCAAGTATCTATGTTTAGTCTAAAGGAAGCTTGTTAAATTACATTTCCTTCCAAGAGTTTCTAACGGAAGCTTTTAGATACCTAGTGGTTGCTCTTTCTGTGAATCCTCTGTGTGGCATGATTTCAGAAGAGCTTTAAAGTGGGAGCCCTCTGACCCCAATCCTGCTCACCAAAGGCTGGCAAGGATGGGACAAGGGCAGAGATCCTACTTATCTGAGACCTCAAAAGCTCTGACGGGGGTTCTTCCAGAAGTGTGGAAAGCTCATGAATGATTCAGCTGGGTGGCTAAAGTTGTAACTGACTTTCATGTGAGGACTCTTGTCTGAGAGCTTAGCTTTTTCATGAAAAAATGTTTCAGGCATGCAGTAAAGCATCAAACAGAAGTAACAAACACTGTCCATTGCAACTTCTCGTCCTTATTTTTTTTGCTGCGTCTGTTTCACATCACTTTTTAAAAGAAGTAAAACAGATACAGTGCCTTTTAAATATATTTCCTGAGTATTCCTTCCCTTTCTTCCCCTGAGGAAAATACTACTCTGGATTTGGCATTGATACTTTTTTTTTTGCATATTTTGTACTTAAGGATCTATAAACATATGTAGTTAGCCATGATTAGTGAATAGTCAGGGTTTGTATGCCTTTAAACTTTATGTAAATAATTTTAGACTGATTCCTATACCTTGCTTATTTTGTTTAATGTGTGTTTTGAAGATTTATCTATGTTGAAACAGGTAGTGGATATTTTAATTGTGACAGTTTTCAGTGTAGAGATACACTTACCACTTACATACCCATTTCCTTTTGTTGCTTACTGTTGTCACTGTTGTCATATTTTAATCTCTTTAGTCATTTCATTTTGCCATGCCTTAAGAGTTAATGTAGAGAATGGTAGCTCGCTGTTCCAAGAGAAAAGTGCAGGTTATGGCACAAAATGTAGAGATGAGCATGCAATGTTTTGAATGGAATAAGGTGGAATTTTATTCTGCAGGTGTTGAGAGCCACCTCTACACTTTGTGTAAGTGCATTTAAAGCTGACCTTTGAGTGACTTTATGCTTCTATTTTCAAGAATTTTTTTCTTTAACAAACCACACCCTTCTGTGTGTGTGTGTGTGTGTGTGTATTTTGTAACTTGTGATGAGGTGTTGGACCTGAACTGTTTCCCAGAAACTTTGGTCTGCTTCATCCTCTCTTCTGTGCACAATTTTGAAAATCAAATCAATAAAAGGGCTGGGGCCATGGGAGGTCAGTTTGTTTATCAGGAAGGAATGTCAGGAAAGACAACTTCCCTTCTCCCAGCCACAACAAAGAGCTTCTTCTCTTTCCCCACAGCCTGCTGGCCTCATTCTAATGGCCTCTCTGAGCAGTGGCTTTATCTCCAAGGTGTCCCCTTCTGACTCTTCTGGCTCTCTTTTCTGTGGATCTGTGTACCCCATCGAAGTGATCCCATCTGGGTATGGCACATCTGTGATAGCCATCTAACTGTATTCAGCAAAGGTGGGATTCAGTGTCCTGGCACTCGGGGAGAGCGATTTCCAAGAAGGGAGGGCCTGGGGTTGGGGGAGGCAGACAGCGGCCAGGGATGGTTGTAAGAAAGATGCACCCCTCCCCACAGCAAGTGTATTTCACCAGAGTAAATGTTGATCTCTTTTTCCATACCCGCAAGGGACCCCTGGAGAGGGATGTGTCTCTAGGGCCTTTAACTGGGCAAAAAATTGGTATTATGGCTGGGAATGTAGCTGACATAAAGCAAGAAGTTTCAAGAGCTGAGAAAGTCACAGAAAGGTCCAGGGGAAGGAAGGTGGGGGGCCAAGGGGCTCAGATGGAGTATTTCAGGGACTAAGCTTTTGGATAAATATTCCCATCCCTATCTTTGGCTTATCAAGTCCTTCTAAACTTTTGAAGTTTACTAATCTTGCTCTTGAACTCACTGGTGCTCTAATGGGTGTAGACTGGATCTGGTTTTAACTATTACATTGTTCCCAGAACAAGACAAATGAACACTGGGAGGTTTGTTATCAGAGGCACAGTTATCTGTGGGAGTCCTGGGGCCCCTGAAAAGTCAAATTAAAGGTATGTGGCCTTCTTTCACTGCAGTTCTTAAGAACTGGCTGCTTGTGGAATCCTTGACCCCAAGCTTTGTGATGTCTCTTTCTAATAATTTCTTAATGAAATTTCATTGAAGGCGCTTCTTCCTTAATTGCAGGATGATCAAAATAAAATAGTAAGAGCCAGATGTGATGAGCTGCTGGTGTGGAAGTGGCCATAGGATTAAAAATGTTAGAGAGTCATTATTTTCATTGTTTCCTGATGACTACCTGGCTGCCGTAGTTTATTTTGGGACAAGATAGGTGACAATTACAAAGAGTTAATGGATCAGGAACACTCACCACTTGACCACTGCACAGCCCTCTACTTGTGTTCTCATTTCATCTTTCCAGGGATGAGAAGACTAAGGGAAACAGAGGTTCAGTCATTCTGCAGAACTAATATATTGAAGAACTGATATTTGAACTTGTCACTGGGCTCTGGGCCACTGCTAGAGGTAGTTTCTAGGTTCTTTCTGTCTTAAGCAAAGAAATGGTCAAGACAAGGGCAAGTGGTAGCAAGGTTTTCCTTTTTTTTTTAAGGTACGGAAAGAAACAGGTTCTACAGAGTAAATTTGGGCCATGTAAAAGTAGGAAAACACGTACGTTCTGCAGGGTGAGATCGGAACACTCTCCAAGAGAGAACACAGTGGCCAAGAGCTCAGTGGCAACTGCCTTTTTAATATCATCCACTCCTCAGGCTGATGTCAGGTCTAGGCCATTCTATTCATCTGCTGAGTTCTCTCGAGAAGTCCACATGCAGGGTCCTGGGGACTGTTCAGTGCGTGTGTTTTGGGATTTTGTAATTAACAGGTTACACCTGCTTCCCCAGCCAGCCTTGTCACGTCCTAGACTCTTGCCTCAAACCCAGGTCTGAAATGACCTACAGCACATATTTATTACTGTTACATTGCAACAGTGTGGGCAGCACATCTGTGCATGGGACATAGTGTATGGGATTATATTTTAATTTGGTGATGCGAATATGCCAACCAATTTAGGAATTGCTTGTCTTGTAATAACATTCTATATAGAGTCCACAGAGCTTATTAAACATAATCAGAAGGACTCCTTGTGTGTTCCAGGAATTTTCCATTTTTCTTGGGCTGCTCATTCATTCAATATTAGTTAGGTATCTACATGGTGGGTGCCAGATATAGTGCTAAGTGCTGGAGAAACAATGGTCTGGTGTAACACGGTGTTTAACGGTGTGGAATTTCTCCTGGGCTAAATGCGGCAAGGAGAGGGGCAAGTGGTATGAATGTCCATGACATTATGGGGATGGGACTAGTCAGAGAGGCCAGGATGGCCTTTGGGGAAGGGATGTAGAACTGTCCACAGGGAAAGAGTCTGTCCCTGTCTGAGGTGGACAAAGCCTTGTGATATTTAGTCTTCCACGGCTCAACAGTGAAGCATTCATTTTCCTTTGGAAAATGTCCTTGGACTACCTCTCACTTGGCACCACTTATTTGGCCTGGAGAAAAAGATGTTCAAGTTTATGAGAAGTCCAGGCCTTACTAAAGAGTCACCCAAGCATTTATACACTCAAGCATGGTTTAGCATAAAATGCCCAGCAAGCACAAGGCTTCCGATCGTCCAAGGTGAAATGGACCCCGGTGTCTTGGTGCTCTTGGGGGTTGGTTGTGATAAGGGCTAGAACTGTTTGTGTTACCTGCACCATGTACAGGAGGCCAATCTCTAGAACAATCTAATATGTATTAGGCTTTGTGAAGATATATCTAAGAACAGCCCTCATACAACCCTAGAACGAATGAGGAAGGATGTTAAGGGATGTTAGGGGAGAAGGACAGTGAGTTCTAGTGCTCTATTTGGCCAATAACAGAGTGAAGCACTGGTCAGATATACCTAGCTAGGCACGTTCCTTCATTCACTGCCCTGGGGTGGGGGCCACAGTGGTGATCAGATTGGACAGAACTCCTGTGCTCATTGAGGTGTATCTGAGTGGGTCTCCAGCCTCCTACTCACAGCCTGCTTTTCTTTTCTGCATTTCCTTGAAAATAAGATTGGGTCTTATATTAATTTTTGTACCAAAAGATACAAAAGGGCTTATTGTCAGGGGATGTCCTAATTTTTTTCGTGTACAAAAATCTACATTTATTCATGTACAGTAATCTACATTTATTAATGTACAAAACTCTACATTTATTCATGTACAAAAATTTACATTTATTCAAATACAGTCACGTCATCTTCTTCTGGAATATCATCATAACGCTTCAGTCCCCTATTTTGGTCCGAATTTCTCATGACTCCATTTCCTGTAGAGCCATTGGCCCAAAGCTCTCGTGTCTAGCAATAGAGCTCTCCTTCCATAAGCACTTCTCGTCCAGGTAGCCTGCTTCTAGTGCATTGGGAACACAGCTGTCAGTGATTTTATCCCATGGATTCTTCACCCAAGTCACAGCCTCTTGCAGACTTGGCTTCACGTAGTTTCCATTCAGTCAAGTGTTAATTGAAGATTTAGGAGACAGGAATGGCAACAAAAATGGTGCCAGCTAAGAGTGAGGGTCCACACAAAAGGATGAAAAATTGCAGGCCCCAAAATTCAGAAAATGTTTCTTTTTTTACATAAGTGCATTAATTACATCTATTACAAAAACATGACAGTGAATTATGAAGATTCGTATTAAACAGTATTGCATCCGTTCATTATCAAGTGAACACATTAGTGCACTGTGTCTGCGCTCTGGTCATTCAGCAGTAAGTCTCAAGTTCATCTGTTTACAGAGGCGTTTATCTCTTGTCCAAGATGCCTGCTGAGGTATTTACAAATACTTAACTATAATTTATATTAGCATTTAAGTATTAATGTCAATAATATTATTTATTTGTATTTAATTATAGATTAATGTTGTTACTTTATGTTTCAATATGTCCATCATGTGTTGCAATGGACATACTAAATGCATCTGTCTGGCTGACAGTCTTACTGGGGTGGGGCTTTTTTCTGGGGTAGGGGCTCATATTATGAGCATCCTGAAAAATTATGCTAGGCCTTGTTTCCTGGTTAGGTCTTAATTGCAGAGAAATGCAGTATGACATATTTTCCAGACCCCACTTATGTTGGAAATGCATGCATTCTCCTTGAGGTTGAGCAGTCTTTTATCAATGGCAAATGCCTGTGAGAGCCATCTATAGCTGAACTATACCAATGTGTTCCTTAATTAACACACAGTTGATTTCTTGAAAAATTGAATGTAAGACTTTTAATGTTGCCTATTGTAGGCTTTAGCAGCAGGATTGTTTGGAAAACATTCAGTTTTACATTGCTATTAAAAATTCGCATCAATCTTGCCAGGTGTAGTGGTGCAGGCCTGTAAGCCCAGCCAGCACTTCAGCGACTGAGGCAGGAGGATCCCTGAGTTCAAAACCACCCCAGGCTACACAGTGAGTTTAAGGTCGACTAAACTACATAGCAAAACTCTGTCTCAAAAAAATAGCAAAAAAATGTGCATCAATCTTAATTGCTGTTTTTCTGATTTTTTTATTGCTGTTTCTGTTTATTATTCTTTGGGTGAAGATGATAGTCTCCAATCTGGAGGTTGAAAAAAACCATTTCTTCGTCTAGGACTAATATCTTCTTTTCAGATGATTTTTTCATTTTATTATTTCTGTACAGATTGTGGAATTAGATACTAATAGTTTTTTATATCTATAAACGGCTATCCCTGAAATAGAATTTATTTGCTGAGTGATTCTCTGTCACTAGGTTTAAATTAATTGACGACTTTCCCAGTGGTGCCAAACAAATTTTAATAGCTGAGGACCCTCTTGTGTCAGAACTAGACACCTGAATGTTCTAAAATATAATATAGACCTGATAATAACTTGTATAGTGCTTGCTGTGGGGATCTGTTTACTTCACTGTAACTCATTTTAATTTTCGTAATCTTTCTTGGAAGCAGGTGGTATTATTTTTTCCATTATATGGATGAGGAGGCTCTGACAGCCTGCTAAGTACAGTACCAGTGTGTTTAAAAACCACCTTTTGTTCTGTAATAACTCTGTAATTCTTGCCTGCAGTCCCCAGTCTTCACTAAAGATGATAGACCCCTCTCCATCCCACCGTTTGTTGTGCAAACTCACATTGATTTTGCAATCTCTCCACAGAGCTGATAATGACTTTGGCCACCAGCTGGTTCCACTGGCCTCCCTCTGTGACTGTTTTCACCAAACTTTCCAGGGAAATCAGAAGCATCAGGAAAAAGCCCAGGACACATTTCACCCTTCTTCAGTTGTCTTTTATCTAAATCTCTCTAATGATATGCTCCTAATAAGCTGGACTTTGCAATTGAAATCCTGGTTTCTGTTGTGCTGTGTATTGTTGTGTTGACTCCAAGGGAGGTCATTTAACATATGAAAATTGCCCTTACCCCCTTCAGGGCTCTGGACAGTGGCCCATTTCATGTAGTTAGGCTTTTTGTAAGGAGTGATAGATGTGGGGGAGGAACTCAGAGGTCAAAAGTTCTACTCCCTTGCTGCCCAAAGTGTTCTCCCTAAAGAGGAATGTTAGAAATGCACGTGCCCTGGCCTGGCCCCAGACCCACTGAACCAGAATCAGCATTTAATAAAATTCCCATTAAGGCTTGAGAAGCCATGTTCTACCCTACAGTCTGGAGAATGGAGTCAGGATTTTCTCCTTCTTCATTACGATTTCACAACCATATCCCCATCCCAAGTGTCCAGAAAAGATCCTGACATTGGTTATTTCACTCATTAACATGCATTTCTGTAAGTCATATAAATGAAATAGAGTCCTCCTATGGGTTTTACACCTGTCCTTATTTCATGAAGTGTAATGTCTCTAGGTAGCGTACGTTTATAAAAAATTCTGAAGTGTTGTGTGTATGTGTTTCACAGTGTGACACTATATATTTCTCTGAGGTTTTCAAGAAATATTATCTTTGCTTTCCCATGTTTCATATTGGTTGAAAAGAATTGTTTTCTTTTCATTAGTTGACTACTAAACAGCTGCTTTTGATGTGAGATTAGAACCAAGATGGCTGAGCCAAATTATTTTTCTTTGAAGTCCTGTGATTGCAGCTTGATTTTGATTATACGTATTTCTTATCTAAACAAACCAACACTTAATACTTCATTGGGAGTGTTCTACCGTTGTGATATGTTTGGAGCTGTACTTTACTTATCAAAACTACTTACTTATTTTTCAAGTGGAAAGGCATATATTACATCTTTATCCATATTTTAAAGTTCCCAGGATTTAAGTAGAAACCCTTAGGTTTAATTTCAAGTTTCATTTTAATCTTAAAAAGAAAGTGATGATGCTTACATTAAGTGGGCCAGGCAAAAGTACATAGCAAAGTGGCTTAGTCTTGGAGCCTGAAGGTTTTTTAGATTTAAAATAACTTAGCTGTGAATAAGATTTCTGAACAAAATTCAAGATGCCTTTTGGAACATTGGTATGAATCTTCAGTGCAAGCATTTATGAGGTACCTATTGTGTACACAGCTCTGGGTGACATATGCCCTAGATATTCTGGAATAGTATCACTTTCATTTATTTCAGGGCCAAATCATGTGTCTCAGTTTTTGTTTCAATGCGTATGTTCACAACAGGGGAAGCAAGCAGAGCCGGAGGTGGAGGGAGGCTGTGGTTCTCAGTAAGGAGCCAGGATGCCTGTGTTCCCATACTTGGTCCAGCCTTTCTCCCACCTAGTGTACACCAGGCCAGGAAAAGGTGATGTACACGGAAGGGTTTTTATTTTTTATTTCATTTTTTGGTACTGGGGATTGAACTCAGGACCTTGTGCTTATGAGGCAGGCACAGTGCCACTGAGCTAAATCCCTGGCCCATATGGAAGGATATTTAGGGAGCTTCCCTTTCCCCTACCCCCTGCCACCTCCTTCATCTCACCCCACCCCAGAAGAATTTAGTTTTTTGTAAAGCTCAATTATAGGTTAAATTAAACCTTCATCGCATTTGAACTTTGAAGATTTTTGCAAACAAATTGCACATTAGTGAACCTGACATCAGGCAATAAAGTATACACAATAAAATAGCTTCATAGTTTTTACACAAGACTAATAGTGCAGACTTGCCTGATTATAATAAACAATTTAGATCAGTTAGAACAAGGAGTTTGAGGATGGAGTGGTTCATTCAAATTGAAAGAAAATTCTAAACATCTTTTTATGCAGTGCACTCTCAACTTTCTTCCCCATCCGTACCCTCCTAATAGCCTTTACTTCTTTAAAAAAAAATCTCCAAAACCTTATAACTCCCGTAATTATTTATAAACAACAATGATGCCTGTTTTGAATTTACTTTTACATTTATTTGGTCAGTAGGATCTCTAGTAGAGGCACTAATATGCAGAACAATGGGTGATTAATTCTCTTTTAGAGGCAAGAATTTGAGTGTAGAGATGTTCACTGGCTCTTTGTCTCTGCTTTCCCATCTATCGCACACCTATAAAGGCAGCCTACAGCACGGCACATGCCCTCCTTGCTGTATGATTTTGGGTAAATCAGTTTATCTCTATGAATCCCAGTTTCCTCCTGTATGAAAAGGCACAGTGGTACAGATTTCATGCGCTCATTATATTAAGTGAAAGAGCATATATCAATATATGTAGTCAGCTTCACAGATAGTTCTCAAAGGTTATTTTCCCCATAATGAATGCACTTCAGACCAGCTCCCGGTTTGTGTGCTCACCTCTGCCATATCCCAGGAGATGCTCTGCAGGGAAGAGCCTGTAAACCATCTATGTATTAATTTGCTTATTCATTCAGCATATATTATGCACCAGGCATTAGTAATGTAAAACAAATAAGACAGTCTAGCTCCAAGGGACTCTGCATGAGCCACTCACAGTGTTCAGCCGAATGACCCTCTCTTACAAAGGTCTCTTTTTTTTTTTTGGTACTGGGGATCGAACTCGGGTCCTTGCGCTTGTGCAGCAGGTGGCAAAAACCACTGAACTAAATCCCCGGCCCTTACAAAGATCTCTTTTATGATCTCATATTTCTAACTAGCCACCTGGAATGAGCTGTGTGCTTTCATTCTGAGTTCACTGCCCAGAAGACAATTTTAAAAACCCTTGGTTTCTCTTTATTTAAATTAATTTTAATTCATATTGATGATCATTGCTTATCATCTTCAAAGAGAATTATTGCTTATGAGAATTAAAATACGTACATTTTAGGAAAATATACAAACATACTCTGATCTGTTCTGGTCTATCTACTATCTAGTAATGTCCTGGCAGTATTTTTGTTGGTGTTAAACTGATTAATATGGCCTGGCACCGAATATTAATTTTGAGTGGTTATAGTGCTCAGAGGGCAGATAGCAGACTTTGTATTTGGCTGCCCTGGAAATCAGTATTTGAATAACAGAGCCCAAGAGCAGGGTCAGTTGCAGATGGTGGGTGGACTGTTTATTTCCAAATAGGTGCCTCCCCGTGTGCTTGTTGGAGACATTCACTCACTGGCTAGCGGTGGGATTTAAAGAATGAGATCGGGGTTCTACTCTCACCCCAGCCTGGTGCTGGTGAGCAGCCTGAGTGTCACTGTGACTCTGGGCCTCTGGGCTTCTGTGTCCCAGTCTCTTAAGTGAGCGTGAGAACAGCGCCCAGCTCCCTGCTGTGGTGTCCAGGACCAAAAGGACTCCTTCGTGTCACATGCTGAGCAGGACGGCCAGGAAAGGTGGCTGATTTCACGAAAGCAGGTGTGGGGACACAAGAGGCTGGAATGCAGGATGAATGGCTTTACCTATTTTTGCCTTTGGAGATTAACATTCCCATTATTATCACATAAATCAAGTGGACAGTCTTTGAGGGTTTAGGGCCCTCTGTCCTCCTGGAGGGCACGGCCTTCTCCAGCTGTAGTTCTCAACCTAGAGGCCCCTCCAGGGGTTCCTGAGGAGTCCTCCATCAACAGGCTCCAGCCAGAGGCAGGAGGGAGGAGGCAGCCCTTCCCTGGGAGTGGACAGCGAGTCTGAGATGCTTGGCTCCCTGCCCCCACCCCACACTGACTTAGCTTTAGTTCAGGCAGCAGCACACTCAGGCCTGCAGACTAGAGCTGTTTCATCTTAGCTGGGTCAGGGGTTAATGGAGATAAGCAGTGTCTCCTTACCAGGGGGGCTCAGGAAAGCCAAGCGTGTTGTTGGAGTTGAATCAGGATCTTGGAGATCCAGCAGGCTGATAGTCCTACCTTGGAGAGAGGGAGTGGGGGCAGGGAGGGAATGCTACCAGCCTGCCAGGCCTGGGCCAGGGGCGGCCACGGGACCCTATCAGTCACTGAATGAATGGCTGGGGTGAGACAGGATAATTGCTCCCTGGGCAGATCAGAAGTCTGGGATCAGTGTATTCACTGTAGTGAATTGGCAACTTCTGGAGCTCTGCTTTGAAATAAAAGCAGCCCCCTCTCTCCTGTGTGGCGTGGGCTGGACTGCCTTGCCCAGGCTGCCTCCGTGGGCTGCTCTTGCGTGGCCTGGCTGCCTGACCTGACACCCACCTTCCCTGGAACTAGAGCCAGGATCTGTTCAGATGCAGGCAGCGTCTGTGAAGCATGTGGAGTATAGACCTGGGGCTTGTCTTCTGGGTTGAAGCAATCTCAACAGGTCCATCCAGATGGCTCCTGAAGGGAAAGCTGTTTCAAAGTCCCCACAAACCTGTTCTATGGAAAGTCTTCCTTAGACGTACCGCATACAAAAATTTCTTTCTCTGTATTCCTAGGTGCTTGCTGGCATTTCCTGTCTGTGGCCTCAGTCAGGGGCCGTCCTGCTGGCCAAACTCCCCATCATCTCTCCCTTGGGGTCCTAAAAGGGGCTGAAACAGGCTCCCCTCCTCCCCCTTCCCTCCTCCCTCCCTCTCTCTCTCCTTCCCTCCTTCCCTATTACCTTCCTCCTTTCCTTCCAACAGAGTGTGGTCGGCACCTACACGTCAGTTACTTTCCAGGTGCCAGAGATAAGGTGAACAAAATAGCCACAGTCCTTGCCCCATGGAGGTGACGCTTCCCCTGCACACTGGACCACTCTCTCTGGGTAGCAGGAGCCACCTTCCCCTTCTTGTGTCTCTTGTATTTCTTGTAGTAGCTTGTGCCTTGCTGGCAGCAGGACTGCAATGCTTGTCGAATGACTGGATAATCTGCTCATTGGTGTATGTGTGGCAGTTGCCAACCCCAGATCTCCTGGGATGACTATGAAGCAGGCCGAGGGTCTGAGCTCCCTAGGGGAGGACAAATGAGAATGTGGGCATGGGATGACTGCCTCCCTGTCACTGCCGCTGGCCGTGGCCATCTGGGAATGTGACCCCTGTCGTGCCAAATCTTATTTTTCAAGAGAAGCTGGGAATTGTGATTCTGATGTGAAATCTCACTTTTAGATGTTGGCATTTTAATTCAATGAAAAGACCTAGGAAAATACATCTGGGGGCCAGATGAAGAGCATGGGCGAAGGGAGTGTCCTGTTGGCAGAGATTTACTGCTCTGTGGTGTTTCTGAAGAGCAGACACCATACCCTAGGCGATCATATAAAGAACATGCTAACTCACAGATTCCTCTGTGTCCTGTGCCTGCAGCCACTGTCGCCTGCCCGGGAGCCCTGCAGATGGCTCCACCTCCTGCCTGCTGTGCAGACAGCCTTACCGCCCGCCTGTCTTGTCAGCTTATCCCATGTTCTCCACAGACCACTCCTAACCAACCCCAGAAGAAACTCCTAGGAAGAAGGAAGGCATGGCGGCAACGAACACCAGCACCGGGTCCTCCATTCAGTTTGGCTAGAGACGGACCTCGGTTTGAATCTTGGCATTGCCAGCTACCGGGTATATAACTTCACTTTTCTGGCCTCAGTTTATTTATTTGTCAAATGATCTAATATCTGCCTTGCAGGGAGGTGATGGGAATTAAGTTTTATATTAAGATTGTAAATTATATAGAAAAAGAGTGAAGCTTAATAAAACAAATATAATCTTCTTATTTGGTATTCAAGAAAGCTCTGGAGAGCTACTTAGCCACGCGAGGGTCACGACCTAGCCAGGGCTGGCCTTGGATTTTTCTCATGGTTTGAGTGATACAGTAAAGCACAGAGGGTTAAGGAGGAATTGAGGAATGGGTGCAGGAGCGAAATTGGGAGATAAATTGCAACTTGGAGTTTGGGCTGGCTGTGTGCCTAGTGATGGCTTTGAATGTTAGCAGTTTTTTTTTTTTCCTGTACTGGGGATTGAACTCAGGACCTCAGGACCTTGAACTTGTGAAGCAGGCACAGTGCCACTAGGCTAAATCCCTGGCCCAGTGTTTTCATTTTTAATCAGTGAAACCATGGTGGTATAAAAAGGATGTTCTCTCTGTCTCTCGTGGGTTGTGGCTGGCTCTGTATTTCAGGCAGGCTGCGTTGTTCATGCCGTGAGGCAGGGGGGTTGCTGGGGTTGGCTGTGCGGTGGGAAGTTGGCAGAGTCTCTTTGGTGTATTCTCTGAGCACATATTGGGAAATGAGGAGACACTTAAAAATTTTGTGTAAACTGCAGAGTGAAGATTTGGTACATGAGAGACACACCAGATGGGTGATCTTTTGCTATATCTCTAGTTATTTTAGTGTGAGTGTGAGTGTGTGTCTTTCTGTGTCTGTGTGTGTATGCAGGCCCATGTATATTCTGGTTTTGTGAGATACTGATGAACCAACATACATCTGTTAACATAAATTCACCACGCAGAAGGGAATGGGACCTGGGTTTCACAAACGTTTCTCTAAAGCCTGCCACATTGCTGATCTTGGGGCTCTGCTCTGTAAGGGAGAAAGCTCACTGAGCTCATGATAATGAGGCTTTACTCTCCTGGCTGCTGGTGGGGACATAGGATCAACAGCATAGGTACAGAGTGGCTGGTGGCTCCCATAATGAATGCTGGGTAATCTCTTTGTCTCAGCACTGCAGACTTGGAGCCAGAGATGGAAAGCTCTTCGGCTTTCCGTGAGTCCCCAGGATGATCTCTTGCCCTGCCTGGGCCTCAGTTTCCCTATGGGCAAACCACAGATGCTGTCACCTGACCTGTAGGTTCTAGGAAAGCAGTGCAGACAGTGCAGCCACTGCCCCAGAGGATGGATGACTGGAGTAGGACACAGAGTCTTGGTGTCTGTCTTCAGAGAACCCTGTACATTTAGGTTTATGTTCAAAGCCAGGGTGATCCCAAGAAGGTGCAGTAATTTATAGCGATGCAGTAATGTATAAGGATGTTTAGTAAATGGAAGAAAATCTTTCCATTTTTGTCCCAAGCTCCAGCCATGCACCCTCTCTAGAAAAAGTCTAGAAATACGATCTGGGAACTGCGAGGGATGGGAAATGTGCGTGGCTGACCAGTCCTAAGTCTAGTCAGCTGCAGAGATTATCAGCCTTGGAGCTCTCTGGGGCTTCTTGGGAGGCTTCTCTCTAGGAGGACAGAGCACCGAGCACCTGGTTTCCTGATTCTGTCCCTAGTGTTCCTGTGGCTGCCTCAGCTGGGAAGGGGAAACACAGCAGTTGTGTTAGCAGAGCCTCCTGGGTCTCCTAGTGGTGACTTCCTCCTCTAAATCAGCCAAAGACAGCTGGTCCACTTGCACTGTGGGCTAGAAAAACAGACTGTCTTGCTAGACGGCATCGGAGGTTCCACAAACACGGCAGGATCAGAGGGCAGGGGCTCAGCCCAGGCATTAGCCAAACAGGTTTGGGAGCCCCGCAGATGCATTTGTTTATTTTCACAGTGGCATCGCCTATCTGTCCACACGGGGAAGGGGAAGGAGACTCCCCTGCGGCCCACCCCCCTCCCCCACCCCGCTCTGCATGTGGCTGCCACTTACTGCTCACCACCGGAAAGGCCGCTGACCTGCTGGCTAATTTATTTATGTTTGTTGCACGTAGACTGTCTGCTGTGTCTAAGCCTCGAAGCTAATAGGGGTGTCACCCAGTGGAGTACTGAGTATTCAGTAATTGGGTTTTATTTGGTCCAAGGAGTATCTGATTGAGCAAGAAAGGGAAACGTTGCAATGACATTCACAGGCTGTCCTCCTCCCACACTCCCGCCCCTGCACCTCCGTTCATCTTCTTCCAGCCAGCAACAGCATCTGACCTGCCCAGAGAAAGAGGCTAATGCCGGCTGTGAGTTTGGCCTCTTCTTTTGACTTGAATGCTTCTCTTTTAAAATAACTTTTCCAACGTTGTATTGTGAAAATTTCAAAACATATGTTGAAGTGGAAAGGCTTTTACAATGAACATCTATAAAGGCATTACCTAGATTCCACCATTAACATATTCCTGTACTTCCTTTATAACACATCCACTTGGTCATCTTATTTTTGACACATTATAAATAAATTGCGGAGATCTGAACACTTTCTCCAATTGCTTCAATAGGTATTTCAACAACTAGATTTCAATATCTGTTTGCAGTTTTTTCTTGCAATGCAAAATTTACATAGAATGGAGTGTGTCGGTCTTCAGTGGTTGTTCCCTAAGGTGGCAAATACATCATCTGTGGAACCCAAGCCCATCAGGATATAAAACACTGGCATCACCAGAAAGTTTCTCATGTCCCTGCTTACTTAATATCCGTTGCTACTCTGTCAGAATCAACTTCTGTTTTGATTATTTCCCACCATAGTTTGCCTGTTCTAGAACTTGATAGAAATAGAATCACAGATAATGTTCTTTTTGGCTAAGCTCTCTTTCACTCAGCATAATATTTTTGAGGTTCATCCATGTTCTTGTCTGTATCAATAGCTTTCTCCTTTTTATTGCCAATTAGTATTCTGTTATTTCCAGGTATCACAGTATGTTCACCCATTCTTCCATTTTCTGGACTTGTGCTGTTCCCAGTTGGCTGTTATTTTAAAAAAAACAGTTGCTGTGAATATTCCTGTTCAAGTTATGTTGTAGACATATGTCTTCATTTCTCTTGCATAAAATATTTAGAATTGGAATTGCTAGTTTACAGAGCCTATATAGACTTAACATTTATATGAAACTGTTAGTTTTTGTATTAGTCAGTTTTTCTGTCACTGAGACACAATACCTGAAACCCACAATTTAAAGGAGGAGAAGTTTAATTTGGCTTATGGTTTTAGGAGTTTCAGTCCATTATCATCTGGCTCCAGGGCAGAAATATCATGGTGGAAGTGGCGTGTTAAAGCAAAGATGCTTTGTTCATGGCAGCTGGAAAGCAGAACAGGGAATGGCATCAGAGAGGAAGGGGTAAGGGACCAGCTATAGATTCCAAGGTCGTGACTCTAAGGCCCACGCAGACACGCCCAGAAGTGTAATTTACTAATTGCCTGAGTGTATCCCAAGCCAATGAAGTTGACAATTTATCTTAACCACTTTCTTTTTCAAAGTGATTTTAACATTTTATATTCTACTCATAAAAAGATGAGAGTTCTGGTTGCTCCACATCTTTGTTGATATTTGGTATTATTAGTCTGTAATGTTTGCCATTCTGGTGGATGGATAATGGTATCTTATTAAAGCTATAATAAAGTTTTAACTCTGATAATGGCTTACCAAATTTTTCTTTTCCTGTAAATTCTGAGACTTGGCTCTATCAGTGTCCCAGATCTGGTTTTAAACTTTAATTTTCATTTTCTAGAATTAGGCTGGAACATATGGATAGTTGCCTTAAATGATTCTGAGGCTAAATTAAATATATACTGTTTGAAATTATTCTGAACTTTGTTTATTAGTACCAGTCTGGTGTGAGAATTTCCTTTGTGATCTTTTTTGGTGGAGTATATTTTAGGAGGTAAAGAATGTGTCTTCAGGAATAGGGTTTGGTAAAAATAGAACATTAGGGGTGTAGTGTTTGAATGAAGTCAGCAAGCACATCAGTTTTCCAGATTGTTTGCATAGTATGCTTCGTGGCTACACTTGGTCTGCCATTTACCCAGCTCCTGAAGAGTTCTGTCAGTTCTGAAATGTTCAGATTCAATCCTAATCCTACTTGATGGCCTCTTCAGCTTGCCTGGCAATCTGTCCTGTTGTTCTTTGCTGTGGTTGCTCATTTTCTAACTCTGTCTGCATTGCCTCTGCTTCCAGTTCTAGTTTCTGGGCTTCAGATCTCCTGTTCATGCAGATGTGTCTCTCCAGCTTTGATCTTTCTCCCGAAAGGAGAGACACATCATTGGAGTAGTTTTCTAAAGCACAGATATAGTTATGTGTTAGTCAGGTTTTTGTCACTGTGACAAAATACCTGAGATAATCAACTTACAAGGAGAAAGGCTTTATTTTGGCTTACGGTTTCAGAAGTGTCAGTTTATAGTTGCTTTGCTGTCTTGCTTGGGCTGTGGGAGCACAGTACATCATGGTGGGAGCATGTGGCACAGCAGGTGTGCTCACCTTGTAACATGTGGGAAGCAAAGAGAGAGGAAGGCATGGAAGTTCCAGTATCCCCTTCCAGGGCAAGCTCCCAGTGACCTTCCTTCTCTCCCCTACACCTCATGTCCTATAAAGGTTCCACCATACATGCCTTTTGGGGACACTTCATGTCCAAATTGTTGCAGTTATGATGATTTCATATCCCCCTTACCTGCAAGGGAAAGCCCACAATAGCAAACAACTTTTTCTTAATGCTCACTCCAACCCCTAGTTCTGTTTTAAGCACTTTATATGTGTTATAATCTCACTTGATTTCTACACCAATATCTATAAAGGAGATCATGTTTTGTATCTCTTTTTGAAAGAGCCAACAGAAGCTTAGAGAGGTTCGGCAATCACTTACAACTGTATGGCTGGTCAAGTGTGGAGTCAGTATTCATAGCCAGGCAGTCTGACATCAGAGTCCAAGCTTCTCGGTTTCAAACTGGTCCTCAGCCATCCAACACCAGCCTGTTTCCCAGCTTCACTTCTGACACTTCCTATCTCCCCCCTACCTCACTCTGCTTTAGCTACACTGACAGATTTACTGTAACTTGAAACAAGCCAGGCTCCTTCACAGCTTCTCTGTTTTTGTCTTCATAGCTTTTTGACTTGGCAGATGCTGTTGCATCTGCCTGGTGTATTTGATCCTTCCCCACCTTTTCCATGAGCTGAACACACCCCTTTGGAATGAGGCCAAGCGTCACTGTCCCATGAAGCTTCTGGTGCAAGAGCAATTCTGGGAGGGTTAAACTTGAGCCCAAAGTACGCAAAACATAATGGACAGCTTAGAAAATGATGTGAGTGCTTTGTTCTGAAGGGGAACTGGGCAGGGCACCACTGCATGCCCTGAAATAAGATACACACTAAAAGAATAAATTCACAGGCCTGATGGTGGATGCAGAGGTAGAGCACTTGCCTCATATGTTTGAAGCTCTGGGTTTAATCCTCAGTGTGTACACACACACAAACACACACAGACACACACACACACACACACACACACACAGGATGAATCCATGAAGGGAACCCCATACAGCAGCCCCATACAGATCATGTGCAGCCTACACTTCACTTCACAGAATGGCTTTTAAAAAGACACGAAAAAATTTGCAAAAATTTGGAAATGTTATTAGTACAACATTAATTTATCACATTTGTGTGAAAAACAGCTCCTTATCTGTTGAACATCACACATCTGTCCCTTTGACCCTGTGACATGGCTGGAGGACCGAAGGTGTATTTCCTTAAACTAAAAATGGCTTTTATTTTGCTCTGGAATCTGATGAGCAAGTGATGTGATAACAAGTGTATGACAGATGTGTTTATTGCCATTACTAGATCCTGAGACCATGCATATGACTTCAATGCCCGTTTACTTTTCTTATTGAGGTCATTAGGATTAAATAGGCCTGCTCTGGCCTTTGCTACTGTCTTCCTTTCTCAATCAGAACCAGTGCTGTAAGGTACCAGTGTGCTGTGGGTGTTAGGTTTAGCTTTAACCCAGAGAAGCTGTAAGTCAGCAACTCCCCTCTTCCCCCATTCTTATGCTTTGTTGATCTGACCCTAAGATGTGTTTTGGTTGGTTTCCAGCCTGGTTAAGGTGCAATGAATTTGCATCCTGGTGCCTGTGTCCCAGGAGGAGGCAGCAGCAGGTCTTTGGTGAAGACTCCAGCCCTGGAAACCAAAGGACCTTTGACCTCGAGTTGCCCTGTGGAATCTGAGCTTCCTCTGGAGAGACTCAGAATGCCTGAGCCTGTTAATGGGTTCCATCCCTTTGTGGCCTATTTCAAATTGTAGTCATTTAGAGCATCATTATGGTATTGTTTACTGACTGTATAAACACACACAGCATTTATCACTCTGAACCTAACAGGTGCTTCTCAGGCTTCCAGCTGCAGGTACTTTTGAGTCTCCAAAATAATGAGAAGACATTTATCAGGCTCAGCTCTCTTCACAAAGAACTTCAGAGGCCTCAGCATCCTTTAAATTCTTCCTTTGGGCTCAAGGAAAGGGAAATTGTGGAGAGGGATTCTGTAGTATCTTGCACACTGTTCTTTCTCCCCATTTTACATAGTAACTTGAGCTCCTGTTGAAAAATGCCACTGATAGAACATCTACCCACAATAGCTCAGTGATGCTCTTCTGTGTCTTTTTCATCTTGGTGGAGGCAAGGCTTCAGTATTTTACACAAGTGGCCGCATGCATTCATTCATTCAACACTTTAATTTCATGCCTAGTTGTTCTAAGCATTACTTTAGATACTGGAAGTTTAGGTGTACATAAAACAGATAAGTTTCTTGGCCTCACGGTGCTTATAATCTAGCCAGGGGGAAGAGATGTTCTATGAGCAAATCAATACAAGTTAGGTAGTGTTACCTTCTACAGAGGAGAGTAAAGCAAGACAGGGAGTATAGAGCAATGGTGGTCAGGTGTTTTTAATATAATAGGTGGAATTAAGCAGACATTGAAGGAGGTAAGGAAGCGAACCATGTGGCCTCTGAAGAACGAACACTGTGCGCTGTGAAGGACTTCGGACTTTATTCAGACACATTGAACATGCCACGGTATGACTTAGAGTTTAGCACAATCACTGAGTGTTGTGTGGTGGATAGATGGTAGGGTATGGGAAAGGGTGGAGAGGGAATTCAGCTGGGAGGCTACTGTAATTGTCAAGGGGAGGGATGGTGATGGCTTGTAGCAGAGTAGTGAGAGCAGACATGCTCCAAAGTGGCCAAATAGTGAGCCTATATAGAAGGAAGTGTCAGTAGCCTTTGGTGTTGGATTGAATGTGACAGTGACAGAAAGAGATGACTCCAAGGATTTTGGCTTTAACAGTTGGTTAAATGGAAAACCCATTACTGATATGGGGAAACCTGAAAGAGGATTAGATCCGAGTGGAAAAACAAGAGTTTCATTTTGACTTATAATCCCAGCACTCTGGGAAGCTGAGGCAGGAAGATTGCACGTTCAAGCACATCCTGGGAGAATTAGAGACTTGATGAGCCCCTGTCTCAAAAGTAAGAAAAGGATTGAGTATGTAACTCAGTGCCAAGGCCCTGGGTTCAATCCTCAATACAAGATGAAAAAAAGAGAAAAGAAAAAAGAAAAGGCATTGTGTAAGTGGTTGGAAATAAAAGCTTGGAAGTAAGGAAAGATGTTGGAGAAATAAATTTGGGAGCCACTAGCATATAGATACTATTTTAAGTCAGGTACTAAATGAATCACCCAGCAAGTGAGTGTAGCTGGAGATGATAATCAGGTCTGAGGATAAAGGCTGGTGGTCTCCAATGTAGCGATGAGAAGAGATTGAGAAAGAGCAAGCACTGAGGTCTCCATGGACACACGGTGGAGAAGACCCTTCAGGAAGAAAGGACCACTTAGAGCAAAGACTCCTGGTGAGCTAGGTTAGATGAAGACTTAGAAACGAGCGTTGGCTTGGTAATAGAAGGTCTCCGAGACCTTGTCATAGACAACCTTGGAGCGTGAGATGGACAGCTGAGTTGGGGTGAGCTCAGGAAACAGTTAAAGACAAGTGGAAATAATAAGCACAGGCACATCTTTGTGGCAGTTTTGTTGTGAAAAAAGAGAATGACATAGCTACAGGGGAGACTTGGGGTTGAGAAAAGTGATTTGTAGAAAAAGGAATGTGATGAAGCAAATGAGCTGTTTGATAGTGGAAATGATCCAGTAGAGCAGCAAAACATTCAGCAGAAGGGAGATTCTGTAACTGCCTGACCGTGTCCTTACATCAGTGAGGAAGAGCAGGATTCTGTGCACAGGAGAAAGGTTGGCCTTTGGACGTGGGTGACATGCTTGTTTCGAGGGCGAGACTACATGGGCACAAATGCAGGAGAGAATTGGCCCAGTGCTGGAAGAGGGTGCAGGTCTTCTGATTGCTTCTGTTTTCTCTGTGAACTGAGAAGCAAGGTCAAGCTGCGGATGAGGATGTGAAGTGTGGTGGATCTGAAGGGAGGTGAGAAGAAATGAGAATTTTCAGAAAAGTGGCAGGATAAATAAAAATGGACACACATTACAATTTGCCAAAGAGCCGTGTCTCACAGGAGAATTTGAAGAAACTGATCAGTGATATGCATTCCCCAGCCACATTCAGTTACCAAGGTCAACAAAAGAGTGGTTGGAACATTGGGCTCTGTCAGGTGATGGTAGAGGGGGTGAATAGCCAAATGCCCGTGAGAGCCATGTGCAGGATGAGCGAGGAGCTATGGCTCCCACTCACTGTTTGTGTGCACCAAGCCACAAAATACATGGTCTTCCAGTCTCTGAAATTTGTCCGCAGTGAGCAGAACACAAATTCATGTGCCACTTATTCAGAGCCTTCCTCTGTGCCACCAAATATCCTACTCCTGGCATGGTAGTGAGCCAGCTTTAACCCAGCATCTTAACTCAGGTGATGGGGATGGAGAAAGATTACAACTCTGACAGCCCTCATTGCACAGCATCTTTCCTTCTTCTCTGTCCTTCCTGCACTTTGGGCCTTTTCTCTTCCCAGTCCCACAGACACTTTGGATCCTTAAAAGTAACAAGAGCCCTGTGGAAGTTTCTGGAACATTCTTTACCTCTACAGAGACAGGGGTCTGAATGCTAAGATCTCTGCCATCAAGTGGCCACATTATTTCATTTTCTTAGTGTGTATAGATCTGACACTTCCTGGGAAATGTGAAGAATAAATAAAGTGGATATTTATTTACATTGTTACAATGGAGATGCACCCTTGCATTTATTTAGTGATAGACTCAAGAATGTCAGAAAATTTTCCTTTGTTTTGAAAATGTTTGTTCCCAGTAAGATTTTATTTTCAATGTAGCCATGATATCCCTATTCTGTGAACTGAGAGTCAGGGATTCATCACTCAGAAATGACCCCTTTGTCATTCTGAAGCTTAACATACTTTTTTTTCCTCTCAAATTAACTGGAATTTTCCATAAACAGTGGTTTTACAAAAATTATCTTTCTCATTTACAATGTTTTATATCCAATAAACAGTAATGTGAAATTGGAATCATAGACCACTGGCCTTCTGGTATTGCCCTGGGGTTAAACATCCCAAGTCATAAAATTGTCATGGTGATTTTTTTCAACCGCCCTTAAAGTTTCTCTTCCTATGTGCCCAGGCAGCTAAAATCTTGTGTGCATGTTTCCTTTCACAGCTTAGAATTACGCATTTTGTTGCCCGGTTTCTTGTGTTTATTCTGGGCAAACTTTCTCTTCTGAAATCCAGCTCTCTCCCAAGTGTTGGCAATGGGGCCAAGCTGGCTAAGAATGGTGCTGCTCTATCAAGCACTGCAGCTTGACTCCCTGAGCTGACCTAGCCAGGCCTGCAGTCTCTCAATGCTAATGTTGCTCCATCCTTAAAGGCGTGTGATTTCCATGATGAGTTGGTTGCAGGTTTGACATAGGTGCTGCTGCCCGAGCCAAGTCAGAGGATCAATGGTAAAGGGAATGATGAAGTGATGGGTGACCTTGATGTGGCCACGCCCAGGACTTGAGAGGGAGGAGCTCAGCAGAGGGATTGGTGTCAACACCAGGAGCTTGGGCTTTTGTCTCCAAGAACAGAGCAGCTCTGCTCCCAGCCAAACTTCAGAACTAGGAAAACAATGTTTTTAGAGGCCAGGAAAGAGGTGTTTCTCTGGAACTGTTTCTGCTCACACTCACACAGGCATTCTGCAGGGTAAAGCCACAGTCCATGTTCAAAGAGGGATTTATGAAAAGACCATGGTCCACTTAAGTAAGCAGATGCTGTCAGCTCCTGTTTTTACCTCCTTCTCATCCTGTGGTCTCCTCCGAAAGAGTAGATCACTCACAGATCGGAAAGAGCTGTCTGGAAGAAAGGATTGTCCCTCCACGTGCGGGGCATGGGACTTGGGGGAGAGGGGAAAATACAGATGGAGATGATGAATGGGGACAGGAAGGGCCACAGGGAACAGTCCCAGTTCCCACACAACCTCTTGGATAGCTTTCTGCTGGACCTCATGTGCAGTCTAACGCGTCTGTCACAGTTGTGTTCCTACACCCGCTGACACCTCTTCTTGCTTGGGGCTCTCACAAATGCTCTTTCTAGCAGCAGGTCCCTCCCACAATCTCCACTGCTCCTATAATACCAGAAGACATCTATCAAGTGCTTACCATGCACCAGATACTAGGCTAAGTATTGTGTATAACAATTTCATTTAATTTCTACAGTTATGAAATAGAAATTATTATTCCCACTTTACAGAGGGGAAAAAAGGTTCAGAAACCTGTTAGTGTTTCACAGCTAATAAGCAGCTGGATCAGGATTTGACTCTATGTCTCTTTGATTTCAGGAGCTGCTCTATCTTATCTTTAAAAAGTTTTTTAAAAATCTTATTTTATTCTACTAGATCTAAGTTCTGTGAGGGCAAGGGCCATGTCTCATATGTAACACTTTCCCCTGGCAAATAGCACAATATACCCATATAGTAAATAGTTGTTGAAATGATGAGTAAAAAGTAAAATAAAGTATTACAGGCTCCAGATGTTCACTGTGGACATGCAGATATTTTGCTGTGGTTCCCATTCTCAGGGAACATGATCCTCAGCCCTTGACGGCCCTTCCACAATTTAGTTTGAGCAGTAATTTAGATGACAAATTTGGGGAAAGCCCGCCTCCTCTGAGATCCACACCCACATATCCACTGCCAACTTGACATGGCCATTTGCATGTCAAATGGGTTTCCCAAATTTAACATATGTTAACTTCCTCATCTTCTTCACCCCAGTCAATGGCAGTGCCGACCATCCACTTGTCAAGCAAGACTGTGAGAGACACCCTTGATGCCTTCTTTTCTTCGTTCTTCATTTCCAGTCCTAATTGCAAGTCCTTAAAATTGTATCTTTGGACTGTGTACATCTCGCTACAGTATCCCACTCCAAGACAACATCATTCTCCATATGAATCATGCAGTAGCCTCCTTATCTAGGTTTTGAGCATGGCTTCCAAATCTGTGGATTCTCATGAATTCCTGTAAAAGGCAAAAGATGTCTTGTCAGAAAACCACTACTAGTTATGGCTGCACACAGCACAAGAATCAAGATGGCTTCATTTAAGTTAATATTAGTCAGTGCATGTTGGAAAAATGAAGGCAGAACTGGATGACCAGAGAATCCTCTGCTTCATTAAGAGAGGTTGCATCTTGGTCCCCAGGCTGGAAGTTTGCTGTGACTTCCTGTAAGCGGATATCTCATGAATATCTGCCTTAGCTTTTCTCAAATTCTCAAATATTATGAAGCCAGACTGATAGCTCAAAAGTTTCTCCTAGAGCACCTCAGGAGCTTAGAGGCTCGACATAGGTGTGTGGTTGGCCAGGGGAGTCTGAACTGATTGTTTATTTTCCTGATGTCTTAAGCTAGAGACTGGAAACATCTCTGGTCTCAGGGCATAGACTTTCTGGAAAATAGCAAGTTGTATACCCATCTTTGAACGAACACTGCCACAAACAAACTGCCCATCCATGCACAAACCTCTCCCTAACCTCCTTGTACACTCATACCTCCCAGGCCCTTCTGGAACCTTGGTAAAGCCTGAACAAAGAGGTGTAAGAAGTAGTTTTTCATACAAGATAGAGTACAGAGACCAAAGCCCAAGAGAGGGGCAAGGGAAGCAGAGCTCACAAACAGGGCAGAGAATAAGATGCAGAAAAATGAGGGCAAATGGAAGAAAAAACATAAAGCAAGTCTTATGTTTCATAATTCTTAAACACGGTTGTGTGACAAGCAGCACTTCCTTCTTCACACCACGCACAACATTTTTGAAGACAAAGGTCATCTTTGGGTCATTTTGTATCTTTCCATTCCAGTTCCTTATGTAAACTTATAATACCATTCCTGCGTTTATACAGAGCCTTGTAATAATCTACACAGGCTCATTTGAAAGATTGCGGGCACATCTCCATGCTAGCCCGCCATCTGGGCTCCTAGGAGGACAGAAAATAATTTCTATATCAGGGTGGCTTCAAGATTGCTCATATCTGGTGTGGAGATGATTATTAGAGGGAGAAATTTTGCAGTGAGTCTCTCAGGGGCTTCTTTGAAGAAGGTGTTTATAACACATTTTGCTGACTGCTTCTGTAAATCTCAGGAGTGCTGGTAATTTTTCATCAAAAATAAGAAGTGAAAATGAAGCAATTTAGTTGTGAGAACATCCTTGCATTTCCACTGAGTACTTCTAATTATAATTTGGTTGTGAATAAATTTTTACCATTTGCATTAGGGTATGAAGAAAAACACACTGATGCTTTAGAACAATGTCTAAAACTTCTCAGCGTTCAGAGGGCAAAGGAAATTCTTTTAAATGGCTTGGTCACTATTCTGGAGAACACAGGAAACTTTTCATTCCCTAAAAAACATTGACCTTGACCCGTTCTTGGCCTTGGTAGTGCAAATACTGGATTTACAGAGGCATTTGGAGGGTCATAATTAGCTTAATGCTCCTTGTGAGTAGGAAGCCAACGCTCGATTCTAGAATCTGAAGTTTGCAATGGGGCCATCTTTCAAACATTGTATTTTTCTACTGTTCTTTAACAATTAAAATGAAAAACAAACTTTGAAATAACAAGACCAACAAGAGCAAGGAATTAGAATGACAATAGCTAATGCTTATTAAGTGCCAAGAGCTATGTTGTGTATTAAGTTATTTAATCTCCACAACAATCCTATGCTTAAAGATGAGGAGGTCTAGAAACCAAAATGAAGTAAACTGGCACTTGGCATAGCCACTCTGATGCCAAAGCTGAGCTCTTGCCCAGGCAGTCCTGCTTATAGTTAGTGCCACACTAAATGTAAAGTTGGGGAAACTAGGCTTTATATTTTGTGCTGAGCTCTGGGACCTAGGCCACTGATAATTTAGCCCAGCCAGGGAAAAAAAAAACTGAAACAGAAATGTCTACCCTGTGTCTTCTGCTGGCTCAAGGCCAGGCTGATGGAGCCAGTTTTAAGGCAGCTTAAGATTTTCCCTTTTCATGGCCAGATCTGTTTTTGATCGAATCTTCCAGCTGGTCCCGATTTGCAGAATGGTGCTCAGTTTTCCAAACAAGCCGTGCTCTGGCATCTTAGAATTCCATTCCAACTAATTCTGTTTTGCCTGTGCCACAATTCCCATGGTTGGAGTATGTTTCTCCTTCTTTTTTTCTTTAAAAGTGGAGTTTAACAATTCACTTTCATTGTTGCATGTTGTAATATTTTCATATGCAATTTTCTCCTTCAGTTCATTGCTCCCTACAAAGGAGTTTGTGGGTATTATTATAGTATTATGTTTGTAATCAAAAACAGCTGACTTCATGGATTTTTACATTTTGCTTTGTTTTCTAGCTGGATCTGACTTTGGCTTGTCATGTTAGGTGGAGGAGGAGGTGGCTCAACACAGAGGGATGGATGGTGTTTGAGCATCGCATGGAATAGTAAAGAGCTCTGGAGAGGAATGGATAGGATTTGCCCAGGGCAACACTTGCTGAGCTGAAGAAGGTTTGTGGAGGGTAAAGATAACAAAGGGGAAAGGGAAAAGGTGTAAGGGAATATGTGAGTTATGATACCAAAGCCACCTTTTTATTGAGTGCTTTTTATATGCCAGGCACACTGCTGAGTACTTTATATGAGTTATTCATCTAATTTTCACTGCAACCTTCGAATCTGAGATGACTGAAACCAGGGAGTATAAGGGCAAGGTGTAAGTGGGGGACGGGTCTGCAAGCATGAAGCCAGAGACCAGGCTATTAGCCATAGTCTGCTCTTTCTCCCGCCGGGCTTTACTGTATATATATAAAGTTCTAGCTGAAAAGTCATTCGAAGGCCTGTTTGGAAGGACTCCAGCTTGGGTCCACTCCTGTGGTTTCTTGAAATTCCCACTGAGAAAGTGAATACCATCTGTGATGGACACCCTCTCTGAGCCTGAGAAGACCTCTTATTATAAGTGCCCGTCACTTTGAATATTATGCTTTCCCTGTACTTCTCCCTTAACTCCCTGGAGAACTGAAAGAGGCAGGGAGTTCCCTTTAATAGAGTTGTCCTTCATGAGAAGTATTTGCAGATTTGAAGATGTGGAGCACGGGCGGCCTGTTCTGTGTAGTAGCCTATTTGCTGGAAGTTCTTAGCGTAGTGAGTCACTGGGGCTGATCTCTTGGTCCAGATCCTGACCCATAAAGTGAATTCCCTGAGAATTATTTAGACTCACAGCCATACAGATCTGGATTTCTTACCTTTCTCAGATAACTTTTCTACCTGTCGATGAGTAGATGACAGAAGATGTACCAGAATTTTATGTTGACTTGAAAGAAAAAAAAGATAAATCTTCATTTTTTTCCTTTTTCTTCTCCTCCCTCCCTCCTTCTTCCCCTCCTTCTTTCCCTCCCTTCCTTTTTTTTTTTTTGGTACGGGGGATCGAACTCAGCACCTTGTGCTTGCAAGGCAGGCGGTGGAACCACTGAGCTAATTCCCCAGCCCCCTCCCTTCCTTTTGAGGTAGGGTCTTCCCGTGTTGGTCAGCCTCCAACTTCTGCACTCAAATGATCCTCCTGCCTCAGCCTCCCAAGTAGCTGGGATCATAGGCACATGCCACTATCCCTAGCTAAAAAGGATAGATTTTCCTTCTTGCTTTCTGGTTCCATGTGACTGACCCCTGGGGCAGATGGCTTCCTGAATTCTTCGGCTCCTCTAGCCTATTGTTCATATCTGTACCTCCACTCTCTTGGTTATTGGGTTTAACCTCAGCAAGTAATGTGGTTGTATTTGCTTTCCTGTTGCTGGGACAAAATACTTGACACTTGCAATTTAAAGGAGAAGAGGTGTACGTGGTTCATGGTTTTGGAGGGGTCAGTCTCCAAATGGCAGGCTCCAAGGGAGAAATGACATGGAAGGACCAATAAAGAAAAGCTATCCAACCATGACAGCCAGAAAGCAGAAAGAGGAAAGAACTGGGGACAAGGACACACAGTTCCTGATCACAGACCTAGTGACACACTCTTCTGACCAGGCTCCACCTCTGACAACCCACTCAGCTATGAACTCATCGGTGGATCAGTTTACTGATGAGTGCATCAATCCATGATCCAATCACTGCTCTAAAGCCCCACCAATGAATACATGAGATTTTGGGGGGTTTAGATATAAACTATGAAATTAGGACATCTTATATAAGTTAGAGGGGCGATTTAAAACTCAAGAAAAATTATGTGCAATTTAAAAGTTTTTCCTTCGGTTTTTCTTTCCTTTTGCCTTGTGCTGAGGCAATGACATTGAAAATTGATCAGATTATTCTTGGCTAAAGCATATCCTGTAATTTTGTGTAATTATTCCAAATTTTGTACCACAGAACTGAATTTTTAAGACAAATGTATAGGAACTTAACGGATTGGAGTCTGGATTTCTTATAGAAAGAAACTTAAATGATTTGATATTCTTTTTGGCTCTTTCATCATAGGTTTGGGCACAGATTTACCATATTTTCTTGATTTAGTGAGTTATTTTCTGTCCCTTAAAAAAATGTTTATGTCTGCTCCTTTATTTCTCAAAAGGATAAGAAAACATCTCGATTTTTTCCTTTGTGAACAAGCTATTCTTTAAAATAAATAAACATTGAGTCTGATGCTGCTCTTCAATGTGGTTTTTCCACTGGTGAGATTATTGTTCTCTCTTCAGAATTAGGGTCTCTCTCCAGGGACACCAGGTACTTCCTCCTGGGTAAGATGTTTTGGTGGTATGCTCAGTCAGGGTTCACTCAGGCTTGAGGTACAAAGGGCAAGGCTTTCCCCCGAGGCCAGGATACCTGAATGTGTAACATGTTCTCACCAAAATGAAAGGAAGAATTTTATGCATCAGAAATTTTCCAATTTTATTTAGAGGGCATCCCAGAAGGCTACCTGCTCTGTTCTCAGAGTACTGAGAAAAGATTAGGTGCCATGGGGCAACACAATGTGTTTTCCACAGTGAGTTCTCCAGCCAGAGAGGGCTTAAATTCGGGGGGTTACAACTGCCTGGGGAGCTTAAGAAAAGGCTCACAGGCCAGAGGAATAATGAGCAAAATTATGGTGAGCCACCCTAAGAACTGAGCGGGAATAGGAGTCATTTTAGCTTCTACTTGATGTGGAATTTCAAAGATGAATACTGAAACCTAAATATAATTTCTGGAGAACTTTCTGATTAGTATCCTATATAAGATGGCTAGATATCCCATGTTTTAAAAAATCACATAAAATATCTATCATACTGTCCAAAGTTTGTAAAGGTGGGTATGTATTTTCTTTTGAATGTAACTCACAGCTGATACCGAGCCACATGGGCTTTGGGAATTATTTCGGTTAAATTACATACTAACTAAATATAAAAAAATTTAGTAAAATGCCAACTCCTTAATGTCAACTAATCACAGTAGCATAGCATTTAAAGATACTTTTGTGGAGGATTAAAAGGTATAAAAGTAGGTAGAACAAATGCTGGTGGGGCTGTGGGGAAAGAGGAACCCTGCTCCACTGCTGGTGGGAGTGCAGACTGGTGCAACCACTGTGGAAATCAGTATGGAGAT
>NW_004624884.1:3922734-3953485 GCF_000247695.1 Heterocephalus glaber
TATGTAAAGGTGCAAATTTCCAAAGATGAATGTCATTATATTGTATACCTAAAATGTACCAATGATTAGAATGAATAATCAATAATGCAAAATAGGAAAAAAAAAGTCCAAAGGGGTAGGAGTAGTGGGAGGGGCAGGGGAAAGGAAAGAAGGGAAAGTAAAAATGATGAAAAATTGAAAAAATGGAAACAAAGTCTTTGTAAATAGGGAAGGGTGGAGGGGTTGAAGGGAGGGCAGGGAATGGGGATAAAATTGGAACCAAGATGCATTATGTAAAGGTACAATTCCCAATGAGAAATGTAATTGTGTTGTATACCTAAAATGTACCAATAAAAGAATTTAACAATATCAGCTTCCAAAAATTAAAATAACCAAAAAATTTTTAAAAGTACACAAAACAGATCTTCATGTTTGCATTCCTTTCCAAACACAAAACGTATGTACAGCATATTTAATAATATGCACTATGCACAAGCTCCGTGTTGCTTTTAGCAACATCTTTACCCCCCCCAGCCTCCTTATTCACAAGTGTACCTCTACTAAACATAATTACATCACTAAGCCTGTTAGTTTGAGAGGGTCTTTAATTTGTTAAAACTGGAAAATCTTGTATATGGGCTCCACTCATTTGACTCTAGGTTACAGACTTCCACGGTATTCAGAAATTCATTGCCATCACATCCTCCCACTGCATAAATGGTTTTCCCCACAGTTGCAATCCCAGCATTACTCCTTGGTGAAGTCATATTTCCCATCATCTTCCATTCATTTCTAGTTGGATCATACATTTCCACGCAACTGTTAGCATTTGAGCCATCAAAGCCACCACCTACAAACAGTTTTCCATTAAGAACAGCTACTCCAGCTCCTCGGCTAGCCACATTCATGGGTGCAATTAAACTCCAGGTATTATTTTCAGGATTGTAACGTTCTACTGTGTTCAGACAATTCCAAGACTCTGCACCTCTGATTATATACAAATGACCATCAAGCTCACAAACTTCAGACTGATGTCTACGAATGTTAAGAGGAGCACAGCTTGTCAAAGACTTTGTTACAGGATCAAACACATCACTATTTTTCAGTCCTTTCTGGCCATATGGATCAGAGCCATCAACGATGTATAATTTACCATTGAGAGCACACACTCATGCATTACAACGGTTAGTTCTCAACTCTGGAACAGGAATCCAGTCATCAATGTTTGGATCATACATCTCTCCACTGCTCAAGTCATCAGAGTCGCCATTGGATCCACCTACCACATAGAGCTGGCCCATGAGTACAGCCATTTGAAATCAGGCCCTTGGTGTTCTCATGGGAGCAAGAAAGGACCAATGATCTGTATGTGGATCATAGCATTCAACTGTTTGAAGACATTCTTCTCGGTTATAGCCACCTGCAGTTATGAGCTTGCCATTCATCTCTGCTGTCCCCAGACCAGATCGTGCATACTGCATACGAGACATGGGTTTTTCTTTTCTTTTTTTTGGTACTGGGGATCGAACTTGG
This sequence comes from Heterocephalus glaber, assembly GCF_000247695.1. Next base: position 3,924,247 of record NW_004624884.1, read on the forward strand.
ATCCTTGCACTTGCACAGCAGGCAGTGAAACCACTGAGCTAAATCCCCGGCCCCTATGGGCTTTTCTATTAGCTCATCTGGTTGTATCTCAAAGTTTAAACTGTTGATTAGTTTTAGAGTGCTTGTTGGTGAGCTCTATGGACTGTTTCGCCCATGAAGGAAAATTACACAGAATATACCATCCAGCACAGTCAGGCACAAGTAAGTGTTATTTGAAGTTTTTTCTGAAGCAACGATTTTCCATTCATGCTTAGGGCTTTGTACTGTAGCCTTTAAAGAAGAGAGACATCCAGTGGAACTGCTGCTTATCTGCTTATGGCCATTTTCACGTGGTGGCTTTTTCTGCACAAATTGAATGTGGTCATCATCACTGCTAAACACCTCAGCCTGTCCATCTAGTAGGTTCCCATCAAGCAGCTTGTGATCAGCTGAGTAGTATAAGGTTTGAACCTCTTCCATCAGCTCTTCCAGACTGTCTCCATTCTCCCAGATGCTACGCTGCACCCAGTTGATTACCTTTGTATACACTTTGCCATGGCTGGGCAAGCAAACATTGTCTTCACGCATTACCTCCAGCTTTAGTTGTGGAAGCTTAAGAAATTCTTCCTCTTCTGAAATTTGTAACAAATGTTCCTGAATATAAGCATCAACCTTATTCAACAAACGGGCATCTGCCATACAACTTGCAAAATTTCAGTAAGAGATGCAGCTGGTAACATCCATTCTAGATAGTAAATAATCACCACAGACCTGCTTCACTCTGTCCATCTTCAGCTTTTTGGCTGCAGAATAAACATCTCTCACTAATTCCTCATCAGCTTTCAACTGAGCAGTATAAGCACAATTCAATAAGACTTCAACAGCTTCTGGATTGAGATCAAAAACATTTAACATAAGAAACTCCATGAGGATCACTATCACTATTAAAGATTTCAAACAAATAGGGACTGCAGCAAGCCAGTGCTGCTCTGTGTGCGAACATCTCATGGCCACAGACCTGAAGTCGAACATCACAGAACTGACCACTTTTCCTCAGGGCATTTAATTTGGCAACAGAAGATTCAATAAAATTTTCATCTTCAAACATCAGATATCCATTGGGAATCATTTTTCCTTATATATTTGGCTTACTATACTGGTAAGAAACGTATTACTGGGGATTCAAATAATCCAAAGCAATGGAGTGTTGAAATGAAGCGCTTCGTCAAAGTATTACGATAGCTGGCTGAAATGAAGGCAGATGTATCTTACGCTCTAATGTTCGTTCCAAAACTCAGGCTTGAAAAGAATGTAATCAAGTCCTTAAAAACTATAGACATGAATTTCTTCTGTGATAACGATGCATCGTAATCTGGTTCATCTCTGAAGAGATGGAAAAACTCATCTCTAGAGCTCGAGGGGGAGCAGGAAGAAGCGGGCGGGAATTAGCCCAAAGAAAAGCGCCTTGAGGTGGCAGAGGCAGGCAGTCCTCGGACTCACACAAACTCCCCCTAGCCGGTACAGGCGCCAAAGCAGCAGGCGGACCCCTGCGCCCAGCCCTTCCAAGAGCTCCAGGGAGCGAACGACCTCTGCGCGTCCCGGAGACACTACTGCCCACTGGCCCGTATATCTTTTTTTTTTTTTTTTTAGCCCGTATATCTTATTCAGGCTCTTAAGGTGGGTAGTGTCACATCCTTAATCCTAGTGCCCTTGGCCCTAGCATTTCACCATGAAGCAATCCCAGCATCACACATTCTGGATCCAGCCACCTCTGAGAAGCCCCACCTATGACTGCATAAGGCTTTGGGGAGCCAACTAGACACAAGCCATAACAACCTGTAAGTATTTAAGTCACCTGTTTGAAAAGCAGTGGTGAGGAAGTTGGAAAGATTTACAGAAAAGAGTCAGTATCTGGGCTGTAAATGTATTGGCAGAGAACAGGGTTGAAAAGCAGTGGTGAGGAAGTTGGAAAGATTTACAGAAAAGAGTCAGTATCTGGGCTGTAAATGTATTGGCAGAGAACAGTGTAAAGATGTTTCTTTATTTTTTATTTTTATTTTTACGGGGGGATCGAACTCAGGCCCTTGTACTTGCGAGGCAGGCTGCGGCACCACTGAGCCAAATCCCTGGCCCAAGATGTTCTTTAAATCAAAAGCATTATATTCTTTGTCAGATGGGAAAAGGTACAGTCTTTAACGGTCTGGAAGGGCTGTGTTGGGTCTATATCATGCTCTTAACTCCACTTAAAGCCAGACTTCTTGGTTTGCCAAGAGCAGCTACTTTAGACTAAAATGCTAAAAAGCAATTGGGGATGCTATAAATTTGCTGGGCATGCATCATTTCCAAACATTTCCTAGTCCTGGTAGAGGGATAACATTGTACCTCTCTAACAAATGGGAGTGGCAAGGCGTGACTTTTGGAAAGCTGTATGTATTACACTACATTTATTTCCATAATCAATAGACAGTCCTGACTATTTTATATTAGTAGATAATAAAAACCTTCAGTGTTTTACAATTCTTTTCCTCTGATTACTTCTGGGACACAGTTACAAGTGTACTACTGTTTATGACACAAAGGAATTCATGATGTGGGAGTCCTTATTTAGTTTCCGAAGAGCTTCAAATCAGATCGAGAATTTAAGGAGAAAAATCAGTCACTGAATCAGTGATTATATAACATCAGCCAAGTGTTTTTCCCAAATAAAGATAGATTTTGCATGTCCTGGGGGGGAGTCAATTACATTAATCATTGTAACACTTTCTTACTCAGTTAGGTGGAGACATAGTTCACTTAGCCTGAGTTTTAGAACTGAGAACACTGAGCTGCAAACACAACCAGGTCCAGAAGAGAAGCTTGCCTCATAACCAGTCACTAGATGCAGACTTTGAGGCTTAAAATGAGACCATATGGTGAGGATTTCACATAAGTTACAGATCTAAAAAATGTAAGGAGATTCGTACTTAAATAAAATGTTTTTATAACTTCGGTTTCTGCTAAGTTGTCCAGGAACCAGTGGATTCCTTTCCTAAAGCTGCCTTAGGAAATACATTGTCTGAAGATATTGTTCTTGATCACCATACCACAGTAGAGTTGTTTTTGCTCATTCTCAATACATTTGCCTTTTCATCAGCATCTGAAGTTGGACCCATACCTTTATTATCCTCTCCACATGTAACGATGCTTGGCCTCTTCCCTGTTACCTTATCTCCTGCCATGAAATCCCAACACAGTTTTAGCACAAGTTTCTCAATAAAATCCAATTTATCCATAAAGCTCCTCTGGGTTTTTATAGCCCTTGATCACTTACTGTCTGATCTAAGCAGTTGAGCCTGGTCACATGCTGTTTATCTTGCTTTTGAATGATTTCATGTGCATACAGCTCTTCGACAGCATTAGTTAAAAATCAAGAGTTTCTAATGCCCCTTTAATGCACTCTTGCTTTATTTATGTTTTATGATAGCTATAGAAACCATACTATAAAAATAAAATAATTAGATGTGTATGAAACTGAAAGTCTGTCAATGGGACAAAACATTTGAAATCAAGATTATTATGGAAAATACAGGATATATTGTTTGTATATTTATATTACCACCTTGTACTCCTGTTAATAGCCCTACATCTACCTGCTTTGCTTGATTTGTTTTTTTTTTTTTTTTTTGTACCAGGGATTGAACCCAGTCCCTTGTGCTTGCAAGGCAGGTGGAGGCACCACTAAGCTAAATCCTTGGCCCTACTTTGCTTGATTTTGAGCAACCTGAGCTTAATGAAAAATATTTATCCTTGTATTGTCAGTGTCTGCTATGGCTGCCAACAGTGTTGTCCATTTTTAACTTCTGAACCAGACACCGCACTAAGTACTTTACATTCATCATCTCAACTAATCTTCACAGACGTTGTCTTCATCTGATAATAAGGTTCACTTATCTTCATTTTAAGAGAGAAGCATTATTGGTGTGTAAACAGTAGGCACAGAAATAATTTTAGAATAATGAATAAATCAATACTGAACTGTCAGTTGCCTAAGACATCCATGTGGGAATATTTCTCTTGCACCAACTAGAAAGAGAAGTTAAAAGGTGCAGGGTTGGTGACGGTGGCAATTTGGATAGGAAGCAATCATGTGCTTCCCTTAGGTGAGAAAGTAGAACTACAATGAGATATGAGAGATACAGATAAGGAGTGGGGAAGGAGAGAGAGAGAGCACATTCACATAACTTTCATTACAGTATTTTTTTTAACATACTTTATTTCAGACGTCCACCTGGAATGTTGGAAGAGTATCCCCAGTGGGCATCCCCATTGGGTAAGGGTGGATTATTATACTTATATTTGGTGACATAACTGCCTGAGATTACAGAAAAACTGAGAATAATTTTTCTTTTGGTTGGAAATTTGTAGGATTAAACTTTGGAAGAGGGCAAGAGAAAATAGCATTGTGCCTAATAGGAAAATCCCATCTCTACCTTTGCAATGTCCTAGAATATTAGCATTCCTAAAATATACACTGCGAAGTCCTTGTTAGAAGTGGGCTGTCCAGAAACAAACTCCTTGAACTTAATCCTGGATTTGCCACTTAATAGCCCAGGGAACACGGGGAAGTTATTTTACCTCTCTAAACTTTGCTCTCTTTAAGATGGGCTTAATCATTGTAGTTCTGGAAATTACATGTAATAGTAGCTGCAAATGCTTACCTAGCACAGTGCCCAGGACATATTGAGGTGAGATGTTTTTCAGTTCTACTTCCAAAGTTTTCTTGGATTCATTCACTTCTCTCCATCTCCACGGCTACCCAACTGCTCTTCCTCTTCCATCCTTGTCTCCTTATAACCTCTTCGCTATCCACAGTCAAGAGTTGCCACTTAAATTTGTGAGCGCTTCCTTTCATTTCATGCAGGATAAAGTTCATGTTTCCCGAGTGTCCAAGACCCTAGGTGATCTGGCCCTTGCCTGCCTCTCTGCTCTGATTGCACACCACTGTGCTGCAGCTGCACTGGCCAAACTCAGCCTTGTCTCAGGGCTCCCGAGGTCCTGTCTCAGGCCTCCTTGGCTTGAAATGATTCATCCTTGTGTCTGGCTCCACATCTCATTTCAAATATCTCCACCATACTTCTGTGAGCATCTCTCTTCCCTACATGCTGTGACTCTATGTCCTGCCTTTGTCTCTGATGCATAAGATGTATTACAACCTAAATTACCTTCTTAATGTTTTGTTTGTTTGTTTGAGGTGCTGGAGATTGCATCCAGATCCTTATGCAAGGTGCTGAAGTATATCCCATCCCCTTAATTTTAAAAAATTAAATTGTTTTTATTATTTCCTCCATGTTAGAATGTAAATGCCAGCCCTTCTTCACTGCTATTAGCCCACTGCCTAGAACAGAGACTGGCCTGTAGGAGGCATTCCATAAATGTTTGTTGAATGATTGATAAGTATTAGTTGCTGCTATTGTTACAGTGGTCACACAATGCTTTGCATCGTGTTTGAGTCATTTCTGTGTTTGCAGTGTGGCTCAGGAGCAACACATTCATGACCAAAGCAGTGTTATTTCTTTGATCGCTTTGTGTTGTTCAGTCAGCAGAACCTGTGGATTTCAGTAACTTTTTCTTCATGTCCCTCTCTCTTCTGTCCATGAAGTATAGCAATCTATAGATTCTGAGGTGCACTTTTATTTCAAAATGTACTCTGTATTGCTGGTGGGTGGCCTTGTGACAATGGCTCTGATTTTCATGTCTGACTGGAATCCAGGCCTCTTGATGGGTGACCTCCACATGCTGGGCCATATGAGCTCAGCCATTCCTGGAGATGATTTGAATTGGGAGGAATTTACTGCTTATGTATTACTAAGAAGGTCAGCACCTCTTGGCTTTCTGTCTCTTAATGTAGCCTAAGTGTAGGGGAAAAGTTCCAGATTCTCTTTCATATTACTTTTATCTGGTGGTGGGGGAGAGCTCAAATTTATACTCTTTTAAGTTTGTCTCTACTCTATTTTGCCCATATTCAGTACTTTTCCCAGACATCTCAGAAATGTTGGTGGACCATTTTTAAAGTTATCCATCAATTTAGAGTGCTTTACTCTGATTTACTATATCTAAAGAATGGTTAGCACACATGCTGGCTTGAGAAACTGATTGAAATCACCATAGGCACTGTGGAAATGAAGACTAGGCCAAAGTATCAGGGAAACGGTCCATGGTGTCCAACTAAGTGACAATAGAAATTAAAAACATGTCTAGAAAGATGGCAGATCTATTCTAGAGTGGTCATGCCAACTGTTCCTAATACACTTTAGGGCTCTGCAGTTGTATGGCCATTGCTTCTGAGTATGTATTCTCAGGGCATTATTTAAGAGATTGAATAATCAGTATGGATGGCTCAAGGTGGACGGAAGACGATGCCACCTTTAAAGCTGTAACAGGGAATTGTGCTAGAATTATCCCTTTAGTTACTGGATGATGGGAAGATAGCAAAGATCTGAGAAAGGAAACCAGAGGTGCTGGAGTGGGGAGCTCTTTATTAAGAAGTGTTTCAGTGTTTTGAAATACTTGTCACTATTTTGATGACCAGTATGACTCTACTAGTTTTTATCAGCTGCATTTGTGTCCCCAAAATTCTACTTTTGTCTGTGAAATTGTACCAACTATGGTTTTAGTAGTAGTTTGCTTCCGGTGAAGATTGGCAGCAAAGGCTATATTTTTGTTCATCTTGTCACACTAATCTTTGTCCTGTGAAGATGGATGCAAAGTTTTGGGCACAGCTGAGCTGACTAGAAAGAATTACTGTGGTAGAAGGAGGAGCTACTGGGAAAAATGGGTCAAGCAGAAAAGCGTTAGCTATCAATCACTTATATGAGCAGAGATTTCAACAGAAATTTAATAAGTTGGTCTCTATAGAGATTGCAGAACTCTTAGGCACAGTTGAGACTAAAGCAGGGTGTAGATGGAGGCCAGCTGCTTCTGATAAATGACTTGAAATGACTGAGTATTGCACAAAAGGAAAGCTTCAGTACTTGAAGTGTATACAGATGATGTCATGAGCCCCTCAAATGGATCAAAAGCAAAGACTCATGCCAGAAAAAATCATGCAGTTAGGACTAAGTGATGGAGTTACTCCTTTCCACATGGGATCCAGTGGCCTTTATCTTCTTCAAGGCCTTAGTTTGTGGCACTGTTTTACTTTATTTAGCTTTAAGTAGAAAACACTAAATGTCCTTGGACTTTCCTTGCCTAGTGGATTTGAAACAATCTAAATTTTCTAAGGAGGTTAATGGCACTGGAGATTGTTAACATTGTAACAGGAGATTAAGAAGACTGGCTAGTAAATCACAAATACCTGTTCACTCCTGGTGAAATTCTGTATACCTGTTGGTCTCTACCAATATCTTAGGGTGTATGAATGGATCTGGGTAAAAAATTTAACTCGGCAGGTGGGGCTCAACATGTTTTCTTTCAAAGGAGTGGCAGGATTTGCAGGGAGATTCACTTTACAAAGTAGGCAATGAATGATGTAGCCAATGATTGTGGGGATGGAAAAAGCCTAGGAAGATTCGGTGCTATTAGAGAAGTAAATGCCCCTAGACATTTGTGCAGCCCGTCATCCTTAGATAGTCAACTGTATTGTAGAAGAACAAATTACAGGAGATAGTTTAAGACTTGTGGTCATCTACCTAGTTTAAGAGGCAGATCATACTAACTCTCACCTGCCTTAGCTCATTTGGCGTTAGGATAGGGCTAGTTGAAGTCCTTGATGTGAATTAGCCAAGAGACTAGGTGAAAGGATGACAGTGCCGGGGCTTGACACCCACTGCCTTTTTAGTTGTGCAAATGGCAAGCGGGATAAGATTTATTGAAAAGGAACCAAGCTAAACAATCCATTGAAGTGTTCTCTTCTGTCAATAACCAAAAACAGCAATTTAACTTTTGGGAGACATGGAAAAAAATAGGAGCTTGGACTAGTGCCTAAGGCTTTCCAAGGTAATGTAAAAGGGGAGTGTGTGTCTTGGACCAGAGCTGTTTCCCAGAAGATGCAAAGAAGGCAAGGAGTCTTGGGAGGGGCTCTTCTTATTATAATGGAACCTGCCTTAGCAGGCCCTGGTGTTTGGAAGCAAGTGGATTATAAGTTTTTCCCTCTGAATCAGGTTTGATTAAATTGCATTGGGACACATGTCTGTGTGGCTTCTTCGATTCCCACTATTGCTGCTTTCTTCCTCTTGCTGCATGCCACACTCTCACCAGTTGGCGTTTCACTTTTAGACTTGGATGGGACACAGGAGTGAGATTTGGAGTCTTGAGGGACTCATGTAGAGCTGGTGATGTCACCAAGAATAGCATGGGGTGGGACTTGGCAAACGGGAAGTGGGAGATGAGCACATATTGAGTACCCTGAGGTGAAATCCCTCCTTATAGCCCTCCTGGAAATGAGCACATGCTTGCTGTGTGACCTGGAGGGTCTGAGTGATCTGGTGGCGGCACTGGGGTGGCAAAGAGCATCCCAGGGCAATGCATCGTTCCTTGACTCTTCTGCTTTTCTTGTTTCTCTGACGGTCTTGGTGAACTTACATCTCCTAAACAAAGAGTTAGAATTTTAAATCCTTGTCTCAGACTCTGCTCTCTAGGATACCTGGGCTTTGGTTGCCAGATTGATCATTCAATGTGTAACCGGCTCATAAAGAGACTGGCCTAATCAATATGGTATATTGTCATTCTTAGGGCTAGACTGCTGTGGCTTGAATGCCCCCTCCAAAGTTAACACTGAGCTTTAATTGTCATTGAGAGATTTAAGTGGTGATTAAGAGGTGATTATGACTGGTGTTATTACAGAAGTGGGTCAGGTGTCTCAAGAGTGGATTTGTTATTAATTCAGCTGCCTCTTGCCCTCTCTTTCTTTCTGTTGTTCATGCTCACTTGCTCTTAGGCCATATTATATCACAATGCAGCAAGAAGCCCCCACCAGAGGCAGCTCTTGCTCTTGGACTTTCCAGCCTCCAGAACCATGAGCCAAAAAAACCTCTATTGTTCATCATCCGTTCAGCCTGTGGTATTCTGCTATAGCAGCAGAAAATAACTAAGACAGATTGATTTCTGCCTTTTTCATATTTGTAGCCTAAATTTGTTAGAGAACGCTAACAGTTTTTTTCAGCCAGAGTATGAGAGAAAAGCCCTAACATCTTAAGGGACCTATTGAATGTAATAAATTAATTTCTCTCTGTGCATCTATAATGTACCATTCCTGAAAATTTGAGAAAACAGTCATTCAAATCATTTATATCACTAAATTCTTTTTAGGAATCCTGGTTATGAAAGGCTGGTCTAAATATTTTCATGGGATTGATACCATGGTGTATTTAATTTATTTACAAGATTCTCAACTGTAGTCCTAATTTGGCTAAAGTAACAAAGAAAGCGAATTACATGATTGTTATTTACTAAGTAAATATATGAATACCTATCAAGAGGTGGGTCCTAGGAAAATAAAGATGACTGAGGCTTGCTGTCGGTCCTGCCAGAGCTCAGAGACTAGTGGAAATTAATACTCACAAATATCACACTATGTTCACAGTAACAGAAGTAATTGGAGAGTGAGCTAATATTCTCTTCGAGTGATACATTTGCCTTACTTTTGTGCCACACATAGAATGTATGACTTTGTTGTATTCTAGAGAATGTTACTAAAACAAACTATGTAAGGAAACTATATAATGTTGCTCATTGGTGGAGCATTTGCCTAGGATGTGGGAGGCCCTGGGTTCAATCCTCAGAAGGACAAACAAACAAAAAGCTATGATGAAATTTTCTTGATTATTCATATTGCAATAATTTTTTCTGGGTTCTCCAAAACTAAAAAGCTTGATTCTACATGATATCAAACAGGAAGAGAACTTGAAACTTGCTATATCTTTTAGTTTTTATTTCACTGGTAAGCTTACTAATAAGTAAGTTTTAGATTTAGTATGTTATTTTGTTATACTTTTCATGAAAAAAGGGTAAACTACCAAAAGCCCTATATATTTTTTATGTAGTTAAAGACAAATGCATGGGAATTTATGAGTGTCTGCTTCCACAATATTTCTAACTGAGCCTTTCTTAAACACTGGTAAACCAGAAGAAGGTGCCAGGATCTAAAGGATATTTGGCATATGTATCTTTTGTCAATGAAGCACATCTTCAAAAAGTTTTGCTGAATGAGGGAGGGCCCGTTTAAACTATACTCATGTTCATATTTGAGTATGTTGTCATATTTGGTATTTAAAAAAGATGTCATTGAAGTATGCAATGTCTGAAGATACTCTGAAGCATTTTAAATGATATAAACAGCTGTAGTAGAATCCCTGGAGGGGACATGGACTGTGAGAATGACCTTGAGCATATATCTGCCCCTGAGGAAGGGTGGATTTTGTGGCAGAAACTATGTTGTTTAAGGGAAAGAAAGCAAAGACTAATTTCTGGCATATTTTTCAGAAAGAGATTACAAATTTCTGACATTTATAAATTAAAATAAAACCACAAAAGCAATGAGGGTGTATTATAGCTTGTGTCTAGATGTCCCCCCGAAAGCCTCGTGCGTTTGCAGAGGTGGCTGGACCTAGGATGTATGAATATGGATTGCAGCTTACTGGTTGGTTTAGTCTAGTTGGGTGTGTGATAACTAAATTAGTTTACTGATTGGTTTAGCATAGTTCTGGGTGTGGATCATGGGAAGGCCCACTGTGGGTGTGGGTGGCACCAACCAATAAGCTTGTAGCCTGGACACAGTATAAAGGGAAAGATGAAAGGCAGGCTCTGTTGCCTCCCGCCTTCCCTGGCATGGATTGTTTCTTCTCAGCCTGCCACTCTGCTTTGGAGCCAGCTAACTCTGGACTGAAACCTCTCCAAAAGCCTCTACTGAAACCTGTGAGCTAAAGTAAACCTTTCCTCTTTTAACTTGTGGGTGTCAAGTATTTTGTCCCAGCAAAAACAACAACAAAAATATAACTAAGACAGGGTGAATGTTTTTCTTTTAAATATGATGAAAACTTCTAAAAATTAAAAGAAGAAAATAGAAACAGATTTTTTTCCATTGGAACACAATTTCAGTCTTAAATGTTAAAAATGAAAAAATTAAGATTTTTATCATTAGCCTTGTTAAAAACTTGCCAGAAACCCATTTTTTAATGCTATAGAGGAGAAAATAGAAATCACAGTCCTTTAGTCATGATGAAATAGACCACATCCCCAACTATTCATGGAGCTTCTTTCTTCCCATTTTCCATTTTCATCTCTTTCAGTGAATGCAGATCTCCCACATTTAGGAACCAAATCTGTGTCACAATTGGAGAGAACTCCAATCCTGGTCACAGCTTTATTAAACACACAAATCTTTCCAACAGTCACTCTTTTTTTTTTTTTGGCAAGTACAGGAAGAGGATCTTGTTTTTATTTCTGTAAATAATTGTATGAGTCATTTAAGCAGTAGAAAATCATTACAATGGTTTTAATTTCCCTGTAATAGCATGTCTCTATAATTCCAGAGTTAGCTCTAAAATTGGTCTATTGGAAAAAAGTGAGTTTTGCGTTTTTCTTCCTCCAAAAAGGCATTCTGATTTGTCAGTCTCTCATTAAATTTTGGATGTGGCCTCTTATTGTAGTGATGGGAGTGCAAGAGGTACATAAGCTGTTGGACTGTTTTACTTCTCAGTAGTAACTCATCCTTCTATAACTCTCTGGCAAGCAATTAGGAAGGCTATCTATGGAGTTACCTGAGTGAAAAAGCCAGAGCTTTCTCTGTATAGGGTCAAAGCTTCTGTTCTTTGGGCTGCATAATATGCCTCTCTAGTCAGTCAGGCTTGCCCTTAGACCGATAAAGAGTTCACAGAATGGATTGCTCAGGGCTGTCTTTGTCATGAGCCAGGGTTAGCTGTGCCTGCAAAGCAAAACAAGTCCCCAGAAAGAATGTGTAAACAAGGATCCACTGACTGATGACTGGTACAGAATGATGACTGGAACTGCACTTGTGGTGGAAATCTGTGCAAAGGAACAATATGACTTTGCTTGTGCTACAATCCTTTCCAATTGAGCCTTCTGGAGGAGTATTGTTAATTTGGAATTCATGTCTGAGGTAGGGTTGGGCTGCCTTTTGCCAAGTATTTTTTTCCTCTTTTCACATCTTAACCTTCCTTTGTGTGTTCCTGTCTGAGACCATTATGAAACCTTTTCTTGTTCTGCAAAGAAAAGCATAGTCCTGTGTACACCTTTAATTTCTTTAACATGGAAATTATCATCCCTGAGATTTACATCTCTAGTCTCCCATGGGAAGCTGAGGATGAATAGCAGGCACAGGAGACATAAGGTACTCAGTGAGCCAACTTTTCATTGAGAAATATTGACTAATTGGTGTTTAATATTATATTATTTATCTTTTAAAAAATTTTTATTTTATTGGTACATTTTAGGTACACAACATAATGACATTCATCATTGGAAATTTGCACCTCTACATAATCTCTCTTGGTTCTTATTTTTCCCACTTTCCCTGCCCTCCCTTCAACCCCTCCAGCCCTCCCTATTTACAAAGACTTTGTTTCCATTTTTTCATTTTCTCATATTAATTCCATTCCCTTCTTTCCTTTCCCTTACCCCTCCCTCTTCCCCTTTGTCCCTTTTCTTCCTATTTCACATTATTAAACCATTTAGTCCTTATTTACACTTTCAGTTTCTCACACTAGAGAAACTGTTCGGTATTTACACGTGTGTCCTGTTTATTTCACTTAAGAGTATCACCTCAATGTGCATCCATTTAGCAATAAATATCTCTAATTTCTCATTTTTTATGGCTAAGTAGTACTCTACTTTATAAAAAAACCACATTTTCTTCATCCAGTCTCCAATTGATGGGCATTTGGGCTATTTCCAAGTTTTAGCTGTTACAAATTATGCCACTATGAACATGAGTACACATATATCACTGCGGTATGATTCTTTTAATTCTTTGGGGAAGATACCCAGCAGGGGAATAGTGGGGTCAAATGGGACTTCCAGTCCTAGTTCTTTGAGGTATCTCCATAGTGATTTCCACAGTTGTTGCACCAGTCTATACTTCCACCAACAGTGGAGCAGTGTTACTCTTTCCCCACAGCCACACCAGCATTTATTATTGTTTGATTTCATGATCAACACACAAAAATCGATAGCTTTCCTCTACACAAACAACAGACTCACTGAGAGAGAAACAGGGCAAACAATTCCTTTCACAATATCATCCAAAAAACTGAAATACCTAGGAATCAACCTAATGAAAGAAATCAAAGACCTCTTCTCTGAAAACTATAGCACTCTGAAAAGAGAGATTGAAGATGATATCAGAAAATGGAAAGACATCCCCTGCTCCTGGGTAGGAAGGATCAATATAGTGAAAATGGCCATACTTCCAAAACTGCTATATAGATTCAGTGCAATCCCAATTGAAATCCCAGCAGCATACTTCCCCAACTTTGAGAAAACAATCCAAAAATCCATTTGGAACAAGAAGAGACCCAGAATAGCAAAAGCAATTCTAGGTAACAGAGACATGGCAGAGGGTATCGCAATCCCCAACTTGAAACTCTACTACAAAGCTACTGTGATAAAAACAGCATGGTACTGGCAAAGAAACAGACCTGAGGACCAGTGGAACAGATTAGAAGATGCAGGAACAACTCCAAACACACTCAGTCATCTCTTCTTCAATAAAGAAGCCAAACACCCTCACTGGAGGAAAGATAGCCTCTTTAATAAATGGTACTGGATAAATTGAGTTTCAACTTGCCAAAGATTAAAACTAGACCTATATCGCTCACCATGCACTAAACTAAAATCAAAATGTATTAAGGATCTAAATTTTAAAATAGAAACGCTGAATCACCTGGAATATAGTTCAGGTAGACTCTGGAAGACATTGGTGTAGGAAAAGATTTTATGAACAAAACCTCAGTTGCCTGTGAACTAGCACATACTATCGACAAGTGGGATCTCTTCTTATTTCAAAGCTTCTGCACAGCAAAAGAAACCACCAACAGTGTGAAGAGACAACCCACAACGTGGGAAATAATCTTCATGTTCTGTTCCTCAGACAAGGATCTACTATCTCAAATCTATAAAGAACTTAAAAAAATCAGACCTCCCAAATTTAAAGACCCAATCCAAAAATGGGCATCTGAAATGAACAGACATTTCTCAGACAAATAAGTAGAAATATCAAATAAACATATATGAAAAAATGTTCAACATCACTAGTCATTCAAGAGATGCAAATGAAAACAATGCTGAGATTCCACCTCACTCCAGAAAGAATGCCTGCTATCATAATATTATATTATTTGTCTTTTAATGAGCATGTACTATATGACAACCACTCTCATAATGGTTTTAAAACTACAATTTAAATTATATTGAGCCCTTATTGTGTGTTATTCTTTCTTCCAGGTGTCTAACACTTAACTAACTCCTATAAGCTTCCTAGCCCTATGAAGTGAGTGATACTATTCTCCCCCCAACCTGAAGAACATAGCCTCCATGGCGCTAGGAACTATATTTCACTTATAGCACCCAGCTTGTATTGGCTGTACAATAAATATGCGATCCTTTTATACAGTTGTGAAAACTGAGAGTTTAAATGTATAACTCTCCTCCAGTAACTTTCTCAACTCCAACAGTAAGAACATTAGTTCTTGAGAAATGAGGCCTGTGTATTGAGTTTCATGGTGGTGGAGATGGAGAAGATGAATGGGCTCAATAGGAAGGAGTCCTTCTGCTTATCATGGGGACCCACAGTGCATGAGCACATGGCCAGCTGTCAGAGACAGCAGTGGTCACTTGAGGAGACCACACAGTGTTATGGTGGCCAGTGGACTTCTTTGGGCTCTTCTCACCCTCAAGGGGATTTATTTTGACAGATATCTTTACTTGTTCCAACAGTGAGTTTGCCTTGTATGTCTTCAGCATATTTTCTTGAGATTTCTTAGATATATTGAAAGTAGCATCAGGCTGGGCAGGAGCAGGGACCATAGAGAATGTCTACCTTTTGTCTTGCACAAGGATTTGGTCTCTTCCTGGGGAAAATAATTATCTGGTTAATATTTTTGTCATGAGATGAAATTTTTGGGAAAAATGATGTAGATCATAAGTTATATTTAAAGTAGCAACCCAACTGTTACATCTCCCTTATTAAAAGAGTCTTGAAAACCTGCAGAAGATCCAGAGTAGGACAATGAACATTAAGAAAACCAGAAAAACAAGATCTGAGACGCAGGGTGAGAGTTAGGTCTATTTTTAGCATGCAGATCTTTATAGATAGAAGCTAATTGTAGAAGGCATGAAAGAGCAGGGGCTTTAAGTAACTAATTACAGAAATAGTTTATATTGTGCTAGACAAGAGAGACCCACTTATAAACCGAAAATCACCTCAGATATGGGTTTTGGTGGTTGTTACTAACTAAAGTTGAAAATAAAAAAGGAGGGGAAAGTTTCAAAGAGTTCCTTCAAAATGTGAAGCTACCTCCATGGCACAGCTGTTAGAATAGAGAAATGTGGGTGAAACTACACAGGTGAGTTCAGGACAGGAAAAGAAGAAAACCCAAAATCTGAGGTCTCTGACCTGTCCAGCTCAGATTGAGCTTTCTGTGTCACAGTCTGGGTGCAGGTCCTGATCTTGGGAGTCTGGAGTCTGGCTGCACAAGGAGGGAAAACTAGCAAAGGGTCATGTGTTTGGGTGATGGAGAGGTGGAAGTTCTGAGAGTATGATTGTGGAAGACCTTCTTTATGAGATGCTTTCTAGGGAAAGGGACCAGGGTTTTATCTATTTAATGAGGTTTCCTTTGACTTAAAATAGACTAACAGTCACTAGCCCAGGATTACAGGAGTGATCCTCCTCCTGAGGCAGGAGGATCCCAAGTCTGAGGCCAGCCTGGGCAACTTAGGGAGACCTTGTCTCAAAATAAAAACTAACATTCCAATGGTGTAGTATTTGCCTAGCACGTGTTAGGCCCTGAGTTCAATCTATAATACTAGAAAATAAAAGAGTCCCTGGCCTGAACATCAAGGATCAGAATAATCCAGAGAGTAAAAGATCTTTTATGATTTTTCTGAGGCAGGATTTCACTATATAGTCCAGGCTAACCTTAAAATCCCAGTGTAACCAAGGTGTCCCTCAAAATTGAGATTCTCCTGCCTCAGTCTCCTGAGTGCTGGGACTACTGACATGGGTCACCATGCTCAGTTTATGATTGGCTTTTAATTTGCTTTTCCAGCCTTGATCCATCCTTCATTGCCATTGTATTTTCATGATGCTGACCTACCACCGACCATGCACCCTGTTTCCCCTCACCATGCTCCTGCATGGCCAGTCTGTTAGCTGGAATGCCTTTTCTCCTCTTCCCTTCAGACAGAATTTCCTTATCTTCCAGGGAACCAGAGGAGGTGTTGGTTTTTCTACATTGCCATCTTTAGCGCCCAGGCAGAATTGGCTGGTGTTTGTGCTCGCCTCTTTTGTCCCTGGGGAAGTGGAACTAATTTGACAAATAGGTCTGTTCCTTTCTTAGACTATAAGTTCCTTCGGCTGGGGCTGCCTTGGCTTCTTTCTACAATTCCGTGCTTAGCCTATAATGGGTGACACAACCAGTGCTTACTGAGTGTGTAAATGTAGAAATGAGTAATTCTGGAA
The DNA here is from genome assembly GCF_000247695.1 of Heterocephalus glaber. The sequence goes on from NW_004624884.1 coordinate 3,940,898, forward strand.
ATAGCTAATCAGTTGTCTTCAATGTAAGTCACACATAAAGGCAACAGTTTTGGAACTATGGATGTGTGAGTATGTACAAGAGTATGCGGATTAAGTCTAGATGCTTCTCACTCACTATGGGGTTACACCCCCGTCAACTACTGGAAGGTGAAATAGCACTGAATCCGCCAACCAACTCAACATTGTAGCTCAGCAACATGACATGTTGTGGAGCATGGGCTGCTTTCCCTGGTGTCACCCTGGCTGCAGCTTGCAGGGGAGGGTGCGCTACACAGCCCAGGCCTGAGGAAAGATCAAAGCTTGACTTCCGAGGTAAGTTGCTCTTCGACCACTGTAAAGTCAGAAAACTTAAACCGTTGAGAGTTGGGGACAATCTGTGTAGGTGAAGTAAATGCTAACATTATAGGAAATGTTTTCTAGGCAATTTAAGACCAAGATAGAAACCCATCTGTCTTTGCTGTCGGAGACAAACATAGTCTGGCTCTTGTTTTCTTTTCCATGCTTTTGTGATTTAAGATCTAACTCCCACAAAGGGAACAGCCAATCAACCAGGCAAATGTCAGAATGGAGATAACGAGAAAAAGCAAACGTTTCCTTTATTTTGCCTTCTCTTCAATGTGTCTCACAGTCAATTATTTCTGCCACGGTCATATTCAAGGACAAAGGACAAAAAGAGGCACTTGTAAGGGTTATGGGTTTTGGTGGAGGAAGCATTCCACTTTTTTAACCTCATGTTTTTCGGTTATGAAGTATTATTTCTATTCATGAGCTCTTTTTACTCAGTATTTTCATAGAATAAACCTCACTAATTTACATAAAGTTAAACTACCATCTAATTGAAATGTAGACTATTTAAAAAATAATTCAGTGTTAGCACTTTTTATTGTATCATTAAGGGAAAGAATACTAAAAGAATACAAAAGAGCATTGATGAGAAAATCCAGTTAGGCATGCTTTAATACACATAAAACTCATTTTCAAAACCCTCAATAGACCCTTTTATGTGCAAATAACCAGTATAAAAGTATTTAAAATTTTAGTTCTCACAAGTAGGATTAATGTGGTTTTCTATAATCTTAATATAGTGCCTGTGCTTATTTATACTATTTGCTTAAACAACTTCTTTTGTCATAGATGTTAAAGATACAGGCCTTAGCTCAACTCCAGTCTAATTAAGAGCAAAAAAGGAATGATTATTAAAAAGATTGAACTTTTAGCTATGCTATATTTATTCAGACCCAACTATTTGCATAGCGTGAGCTGTTGACTTCTATCAAAAGAAGGGTGAGTATGTCTGGTAACATTTTGAATGCTGGGAGAAGAGTTGGACCCGCACGGCTTCTCATCATGTAAACAGCACGACGGTCTGTGTGTTTCGTAGTGGGAGTGAGTATCTGCTTTCTCACCAGATTCTGAAGGTGGAGAACAGAAGGGGTTGAAGGACTTCTGTCCTGTGGTGGAAGCAGATAATGGCACTTTAGCTGCTTCTCACACAGGTGGGAGGTTGGACTTAGTGATTTTGCTAGAGGCTTCTCATTTCTTAATATCTGTATCATTAGTTGACAAATGGATTTCTGCCTGGAATCTTATTTCAAGAAGGCTGCCTCCTGCTAGATAATCTTCTTAAACTGTAATTGACAAGTGGGATGAATTTCATTTCCCTAAATTTGGGATGAATACACTAAAAGTCACCCACTCTTTCAATCTGTGGAGCACACTGTTTCAATAAATATTTATTGAGCATTTACTGTGTGCCAGACATTCTGCTAGGAACTGGGATACAATCGAGAACTATAAAGATGCTATTTTTATTCTTCAGTAGCAGCAAGAAAGCAGAGTTTGGTTGCAGATGTGCTCATGTGACAGAATTTTTTATGTTTATCAAGAAGGTTGAGACCAAAATTCTGACATTGTTCTTTACCTTTTGAAGTAAAAAAAAGACATCTTGCTAGATTGCAATAACTTTTCCTCTGTAAAAAGAGTAGTCAATCCCTCTTGTTATTTTTTTGTTTTTTAGACCACAGCTTTTCAACCTAGAAACAGTTACAACTGAAATGCGTGAGAGAGACATTCTCTGAGTTTCCAAGGCCAGTTACTGTGGAGGTGTTTCATGAGCTGCAGCTCTACTTCTCAGCCAGCCCTAGGGACCTAACTGCTGGTGGTGGGAGAATCTATCTTTATGTTGTCCTCTTCCCGTTTGCCAGTGATCCTGGGAGGGGAAAGTTCTGTCTGCTAAAGACTTGACTTGACTTATGGGAGACACACGTGTGTGCTCACATCTGTACATGCACACAGCGGGGTCAGTCTTTTGCAGCATGGACGGTGCTTCTCAGCAAGTACACCGTGGCTCCCTGTGGTGCCACATATAGGTTGTGTATGTGCTGAGATATTGTTTCTTCCCCACCCTCTGGGAAGTCTTATGGGGCTGGTACAACCTCTTACAATAAATGGTGTGGTCTATCTGATCTATTTATCCTGTTGTGCTGTATGAATTTATTGTACTCTGAGTCTATCCTGAGGAATGATCATGGGTGAAAGCCCTGCCTGAGGGTATGACTCACAGGAGGGGACCCTGCTTCCCAAGGGCCATCAGGAACAGAGAGGCGCAAAGGGAAACCGAAATCACTATACACCATAACATGGACAGAGAAAAGCTTGGTACATTTTTTGTTTGAAAATAATACTTTTCTTTGTTAATATAGATTTGGAATCCACTGCTTCAGAGAATTATTTTTGTTCCTGGGATATGCGTGACTGTGTTCTGTGTTTTCCCAGAAGATCTATAGTACCCTAGAAGATTAACTAAAGGGAGACTTTGGGAGACAGGCATATTCTTCAGGTGAAGAAACATGGAAGCCTATCCTGGAATACCAAGCACACAGCACCCAAGGGCACTGAGCACAAGCCTGATCAATAACCAGGGCTGGGAAGGTTTTGCTGAGGATTGTGGAATCCACAGAGTTTCTTAGTGGTGTAGAGCATTCATCCTATAGAGGAGTGCAGGTTTACTCAGTGAAGGATGTAAAAAGTAGTCTCCCTCCACTGGGCAATAAAAAGATGAACCTTAGGGGCTGGGGATTTAGCTCAGTGGTTCTGCCTGGAAAGTGCAAGATCCCGAGTTTGATCCCTGGTACCAAAAAAAAAAAAAAAAAAAAGATGAACCTTAAGACAGGGATTAAGATTTGGAATTGGGCTGAATTCTATGGAGAATCCTTAAGAAGGTTTACCTTGCTAAGTTGCTGGGGCTGCTAAGCAGTCATGTTCAGTATTACTTCTATTGCTATATTACAGGATTCTTTTGTTGTCACCAAACCTTCAGCCAAGTGTGTTGCAGCCACATCTGGTGTGTTGTGAAGGGATGCTGAGTGGTTCTTCTCCTATAGCCCTCTCTGCCCATGCTTGGATGGTAAGCATAGACTCATGTCTGGGGGAACCATGTTCATAGCTTTCAGGGGGCCCCAAGAGCAATGTGAACAGAGGCACAAAGATTCTTTGAGACCAATTAGAGGACCCAGGGATGGTAAAAGCTTTCTTGCTCCAAGTGTACCGGAGGGAATTCAGCCTCAAAAGGAGTGACGGGAGGCAGATACCAGTCTGCTCACACAGTCCTGGGCACACACATCCTTCCTGGTCCACTCTCAAGGACACTTGCTATTGCTATGTCCCGGAGAAGGTCAAGGGTTGTATGTAAAACACATGGGGAGAAGACATATGCAGTGCTGTGGACTCTCAGTGCACTTATGCTATCTTCACTCAGTATGTTGGAGCAGTAGTGATATGATGGTCAATTTTATGTCAGCTTGGCAAGGCTGAGGTGTGCCCTTTGGTGTGGTCAAACACCAGTCTACATGTTGCCCTGATAATATGTTTAGATGTGATCGACATATACAGCCTGTAGAAAGATGAGTAAAGCTGATTGTCCCCCAAATGTGGGTGGGCCTCACCCAACCAGTTCAAGGTCTTAAGAGCAGAGACTGTGGTTTCCCAAAGAATTACTTCTGCCACAGGACTGTAATGCAGAAACCCTGGCTGGTCTCCTGCCCAGTGTCCTGTCTTGCAATTTCAGACTCAAGGTTGAACCATCAACTCTCACTGAATTGCTGATTTTGGACTTGCCGGCTCCCACAATCATATGAGTTAATTCTTTAAAAATATATATGTATGTCTCCACATGTGTGCATGTAATATACTAATACTGTATATAATAGAGTAACATATATAACACAATAAAGTTCTGTTTTCCCAGAGAATACTAACATAGTCTGAAGGGGAAAAGACACTTAGTGTGTTGTACTGGAAACACTAAACAGCCTAATGGACTCAACATATTTTGCTGAATTCCACCTGGAGCCCACAAAGACATATCACTGGAGCCCTTAGGTCAGGAGAACCCCAGAGACCTCTGCCCTCAGTCCAAGGTCTGTTACATCTCCTGCAAGCTCTGGCTTCCTGCCTCCATCTCTTTGAGTCCTGTCCCATGGGCCAGGACAGGGTGTTGCTTAGACTTTTATGGCATCCTGTGTTGTCCTTGTCCCACTGGCAACTGCATGTGGCCGTCCTTGGTAAATTAGCGCACAATTGCTCAGGGAAGTGTGTGTGCTGATGGTGCATGGCAGCTTTACAAACACTGTCTGGTTGAGTTAGAACTGAATTGTTCTCTGATTTAAAGATTCCTCTGTGATTATCAGAACCTTGGGGATGATGCTAGCTAGAAAGAATGTCCATGACCATTCTTGCGCCAATTTTATAATTCATCTTTTAATAATCTGTAACTGAAGAGCTGGGTGGAATTCATCAGTCCCTGCCTTGCTTCCCACTGGGGAGCTTTCTGTGTCTATTACAGAGCCAAAGCTGAGTGCAGCTGTTTGAACTGTCACGGGGGCTCTGGTTCATCCAAATATTGATAATAATCACTTCTGCTTCAGATGGAAGGCATTTATTTAAATATTCGTAATGAAAAGGCTGTTATTATTGATATTAAAGCTTTACAGTGAGAACATCAAAATGTGGATATGACATTGATAAACCATGCTTGGAAAGAGCTGTGTCTTTCTCCTGCATGGTATTTAGGGCCCTGGGCTGGTGTTGTTGATCATCTGTTCTTCATAGAAATAGGGAGAAGTTATTACAAGGGATAATTAAACCCACAGAAATGTCTGAACGCTGGCAGGCTACAGCCATCCCCAGCACCGAAGGGGATCAGCAAAATCAAACAGTCGGGGTTTGAGTCCTAGGAGGGTGAGTAGTGTGATGAATTTTCCTCACTCTGTCTTTGTCCCTCCCCTGCCTTTCCTGGATTACAGTCACAAGCAGATCACATCACATTTACTCGGTCTTCATGCACCGTGCTCTGGAGTGGAGCCTGGGTGCTGCTCTTCCTGGGTGTGACCAACATGTCACTGAGAAGAAGGAAGCTGCTGCGACCCTGGCCAGCCACATCACTGTGCTAGCACGAACCCAGTGTTCTGTGACTCCTCCCTGTGTCCTCTTCTCTTCTCCTTGCCTTTCCTTAATTGCCTGCCCTGGGTGGTCTTCTGTCTCCTGAACCAAATCCCTTTGTTCTTTATGAGGTGGGACATGTTAGTTGTTCTAATCAAGATGATTTTATTTCAAAGATAATAAATATCTGGCCATCTCCAAGAGGGTGTCAGAAGCCTTTCCTTGAGTTTGAGTGGTCACTTAGGGCAGCAGGAGCCTCGGCCAGGGCTGGACTGTACCCACAGCCATTGGATGACACCATGTCAATGGAAACAGGGCTCAAGGGATCTTGCAAAAAGCACCCCTAAGGAGGGCGAGTTTTTATGTCAAACCCTTACCTGTTGGAGGGAAGGAAGAAGACTTGAATTCAGTCCTGGGCTAGTATGAGACGTGAATCACCGTGTAGCCCCCTCCCCCGCAAAGAATGTCTGAGCCCCAGGAGAGAGATGAAAGAGCTGCAGGGCAGAACCGTGCCACTGTGGCCTGTGACAAGTCGGGGATCCGTGACTCGCTCTTCAGGACCCGTGTGCCAGGCTGGACCCAGGAGGGGAGGCCCCGTTGTGCCACTGGGAGGCTGCCATGCCTGGGCAGCAGGGTGTTCAGTCCTTACTCTGCCCGGGCTTCCAAGTGGCCTCTAGCAGATGCCTACCTTGTGCACTTCCTTAGTAGCAGCACCCAGCCTGACAGGATGGTGAACCCCAGGGAGTCGGTAAGGCCTTGGGGTTTCCCTGAGTAAAGGAGCAAGACACCTGTCTCTCTCCAACACATGTATTAGGTGGCCCACGTTGCCAGTTCCTTACTCCACGTCGCTGGAATCCTCTGCCAGGAAGACTGAGCTAAGGTCCTTAAGAAGGAAAGGCTTCTGAATTTCCCAAGAGGACAGCAGGACTAAGAATGGTTTCTCCACTGAAACAGACCTACGTGTCTAAGTTGAGCAGCTTTCCAGCAGCCTTCTGGCTAATGAACAAATTGGTTTTCAAGGAATAGCTTTTGTGGCATTACTTAAGTGGAGTTATTGGAAAGAAAAGCTGGAGAAAAGTTTAGGAGACATAATATCTTTAAGACAGAAAAATACTGGGTTTAGAAAAAAGTGACGAGAATGTTACCCTTCGCCAAGGCAGCCATCTAGCGCAGAGCTCTTCTTGTTCACATGGGGAACTGTCTACTTCAGCCAGTTAGTGTGGTCTTCAAGCACATGTTTAATTTCTGAGGGCTTTGTTAAAAGAAAGCCAAAATAATCGGAGCTTACTGATCAGCTTCAGTGCACTTTCTCTTTTTAGGAGGGACTGCTTCGGGCTCGGAAAGATAAATCATGTAACTTCATAAGAATTCTTTATAATGTAGTATGAAATTATGCTCACATGCTCTGAAGTGTTTCTAAATAGCCTTGGCCACATCTTAGATATTCACTGTCGGAGAATGTATAATTTAAGAAATCACAACAAGATGGCAGAAGTTTGTTCTAAAGGATTTTGAGGGAGTTGATCTGAAGTCACTTTGAAGTTATGTGCGCTCTTTTCTAGGAAAGTTCTCAGCTCTTGCCCTCTTCCCTGCCAGCCCACAAGCTCCTGCCTCTCCAGCTTGGGGTGCTGGTCTGCACCACTTCATTGCAGTTGATGTGTTGGGCCCTTTGATCTGTGGTCTATATTTGTTTGCAACTTGCTGTCAGTTCCCTGGTAAGGTGCTAGGTGATAATTAAGACTTTAGTTTATGGCAAGTGGATTGACCTCCTCCTTAAAAAAATTGGATGTATATCTGATAAATGAGCATATTTTAGAAATTTTTTTTATCAGAATCTTAAAGGGTTTTGTAAGCACAGAGACCAAGGACTTGGGAAATGCATTTATTGAGCAGACGTCTTGGAAACACTGGGGAAAAGCTACCTAATGATGAAATGAACAGTGGTGCGGCTGATGGTGTTGAACAGCATCCTTCAAATTCCACTGATAAGGTGAGGGTGACTGCGGGTTTTCCCGAGAAGTGAACACTCTTTCTGCTTCTCTGATCCAAGCCATCGATTACCTGTTCCTGTTTTGCTCACAGGTGTGTGCTTCTTTCAGAAGAGCTGGTCCTCTCAGAGAGGCTACAGGTGAACAAACATAAGGTAACCTGAATATTGCTTTAGCTCCTTAAATTAGCAAAAAAAAAAAAATTGGTACAAATTTTGTGTGGTAAAGAATGACCAAATAATTCATTTACTTGAGAAATTCAAAGTGGGAGATCTTTCATAGTCTCCTCTGAACCAGAATGAGGGAGGTCAGATTCCCTGCCTTATCCCATACTACTGTACTGCTTCTTTAAATGTAATAACTCTTTCTTACTCACACATTGACTATTCTTGTGATTACAGCTTGGGTTTAAAATGAATATAACCTGTTTAAAAAGGAAGCTCTTTAAGAATTAGAGTTAATTGATTGCTTTTTAGTAGGAAAGAATGAAAATGCCCATGATTCTCAGGAAAAAAAATGGGTCTGAGTGGCAATGTAACGTTCATAGTTTTAATTTCTTTATTGAAGGGATGGCATGTGAAAACAAAAGTCTCACAATATTTCATACTTTTCTTAATTTTTTCTTTTCTTTTTTTTTTTTTTGGTACAGGAGATCGAACTCGGGACCTTGTGCTTCCGAGGCAGGTGGCAGAACCACTGAGCTAAATCCCTATCCCTTTTTCTTAATTTTTAAACTTGATTTAAAAATATGCACTGTATTTCTGGATTATATTTGGATATATGCATATTTACACATTCCTCTTCTGTTCTCTCTGAGCTTTGCTTCTCCCAGAGCAGCAGAGGCCCCAAGCTTCCTGTGGGATGGACTGAGGCCAGGGTGTGGCCAGCAAGCTGGGCCAGGGCCAGGTGACTGCTAGGGGAAGCAGAGGGTGCACACTCTGACCCCTGCAGGTGGTCATGTGTGTTTGGCTTGCAGGTGGGGATGAAAGGGAGCCCAGAAGTAAGCACGGGGGCTTCATTGGGACAAGAAAAGAGGGAAAAGAGGGAAAGGATGAGAAGACTTCAATTAAAGAAACAAGGGAGACAAGAACTGAGAAGTATAAGGAAAAGGAAAGAAGGAGCAGACATGAAGGGGAGGAGATGGAAGGTAAGTCAGAAGCAGTTTGCACTCAGGTACCCAGGGCTGCTTCCATTTCATCACCAAAGTAGGCTGAATAAGGTGTGGTGGTGCAGAGACATAGATGCAGGCTGGAAAGCAATGAGGGAAATGCAGGGAAGAGGATGAGTGAGGGAAAGACCAAGAACATGAAGGCAGAAGACAGGGGGCTGAGAAAAGGGCCTGGTGTCAGTAGCAGTAAGATGGGAAGTGATTGATACTAGACTCAGAGTGGAGGGTTGATCTTAGAGGAAGTGTGCTTCTAGAACGTCTGCTGCACCCTCCTTCACCCCCAGCTCAGGATGTGCTGTGTGGGAACAGGTGAGATTGGGCAGGACAGTCCTTCTGCTGGAGGAGACACACTGCCCCAGAGAGCCTGGTGTAGAGAAGCCATGGCTTGTGGGGTCAGGCGGGGCCACCTTCACATGCTGCTCCAGTGATCTGGGCTTTAACTTCTCTGCCTTTTCATCTATAAAGTGGAGACGAAACTACCTATCTCTCAAAGTCACTGCTGTAAAGGAGATCTTATGCAACATGCCCAAATTGAACTCTTAATCTCAGCCCCTTTCTGTAAATTACCTCTTGGGTGTTGACGTGTTGCTCTGTTGAAGTGATCCGGGACAGCCATTGAAGAACACATGGTTCCCTGGGGCCTAGAGTGGCATTTCCTTAATTGTAGACCTAGTCCTAGTTTCCCTAGTTCAGCGGTGACTAAACCAGCCAGAAGGCACAAGCACCTCCATTACAGGTGGCCTGCAGTGCCCCATGCATCTGGTCACCTTCCAGATGAGACTCAAAGCAAGCACTGTGTGTCTTACATAGCTTTCAGGGCTAAGGTGCTTAATTATGCTACAATCCAAGTGCATACAAAGGTGCATGTGGTTAAGTGACTTCTAACTTCTGATTTGGACTATAGTAATTGCATTCTTTCTAAAAAATGTAATTGTAGAACTTCTTGCCATGAAGTCATTATAAACAATTGACGAAATTACTGGTAATGGCCTTGATATGATGGGACCCAAAGCCCTAACCAATACCCTTTAAATTCTGTAAGCTGGTCTTGCTGCAGGTTTTAAAAAATAGCTCCATTTTCTCTTTCTCCTTCTGATGAATCAGTGGCTTTTGGTGTCTTGACCCTCTCTATGGTTTGCCTCCTCCAGGTGCACTCTTCTTGTGTTTGAGCTCAGGGCTGAGATCTCACTTATTTCCCTGCCACTGTATTCTTCCTCACTGTTTATTCTCTGTGCTTTTCTTAATTCTTAGTTACTAGATTCAGGCTCTTATTCACTTTGTCTGTCTACTACAACTCAATCTTTGGACCCTAGAACGGAGCTAATATTACCTTGTTCCAAGCTACTGTGAAGAACAAATGCAATTATGTAGTTGTTAAATGCATAGTTACATATATATATATATATATATATAAAATATATAATATATAATCTCTCAACAAATTATAGTTAGGAGTGAATGCATTATAGGAAGAGATTCTGTATGTATTTGAATCACTTAGCAAATAACAGGATGAGAGATGAAGCAGAAAAGGTAGCTCAGGTAAGAGCGAGGAGCTGTAAATTCTAGTATGGGCTCACATGGAATACTTTGTCCCATATCCATCACCTAGGAATTTTCCTCCAGACCACATTCCTGGAGTGGAGGCTGTCATATTCTAATGTGACCAGGGTCCTGGGCTGTGGGTGGTTTGGTTGAGGGATAGACATCTGAACTAGGCTAGGTAAGCAGATCTATTCCTGAGTTTTAAAAATTCACCTGGAGAAGTTGAGGAAGTAGGCTGGGACAGAAAGAGAGTTGAGTACAGGGGAGCAGCTAGTGTAAAGGTGAGAGACAGCGAGGTACTGGTGCCTGAATGTGTGCCCACCCTAGAGTTTTCTTGAGACATACTCCAGAAAAATGAATGTCTTTGTTCCCTATTTTTGTTGTAATATTCTCCTTTTTGCTTATACTAGACTGAAGTGGAGTCTGCTGGTTGTCACTCAGGGTGTGATGGCTTGCATGTTTCTGTCCTCTCATGAGTTCATGTTGAAGTTAATTCCCTGGTGCAGCAGAATTAAGTGTGGGGTCTTTAGGGAGTAATTAGGCCATGAGGCTCTGTCTTTCATGGATGGGATGAGTACTATGTAAAATGGCTGGAGGGAACCATGCAGGTGCTTGTGCCCTTTCTCCTTCCCCATGTAGGAACCTAGGGCTCCTTCTCTCTGGAGGGTGCTGCAGTCCAGATGCCATCATGACAGCAGACCAACCCCTCAACAGACCCTAAGCCCACTGGTGCCTTGATCTCAGACTCCCCAGCCTCTGGAACTGTGAGAAATATACTTCTAGGCTCATGTGTTTTGTTACAGCAACACAGATGTACCAAGAACAGAAATCTAACTCATATAATGACTAGCTATAATACATACTAGAACCTCAGTTTTTCCATCTGTAAAGTGGGTGATGTAAATCAAATTATGTATTATCCCTTTGATTTCTGTGATTTTAAATGTGTGTGTGCACATACGCATGTAATTGCACGTGTGTAGGAAGGAAATGGTGGCAGGTTGTATGCAATCACAAGGTTCCCTGTCTGCTTCCAGATAAATGCTGAGTGGGCCACAAATAATAAGTGTACCAGAAACTGCAATTTTATGGGCAGTAAACACTTTGAGGGGGTTTCCAGATACATAAGGGCCTGACTGCATACTCCTTAGAAGCACAGCTTTGATTACTTTTATCAGGTTACTCCTTAACTCTGCGTGTTGATAAGCACAAGCACAAACAAGGCACAGAAGAGTTTGAAGTCATTCCAGGAAAATAAGGAAATACAAATTATTACATATGCTACTCCAAAGTCAGGTGATTTCAGTAATATGGGATGTCCTAAACCCCAAATCTGGGACAGTTCTCAAATTTCTGAGAGCTGAGTGGTGTCTTGTCTCTGAAACAGGAACAATGGGTCCCCTGCAGCTGTGCCTGCAGAAGGGAAATTGCCAGGTGCAATATTACATTTTGGCCTCTTAATGATGATTTATGAGCATTGGGCTCAATCACCATGTGCTTGATGGAGATGTAATTTGCCTTGGTTTTAAGGAATGGAGTTTCAAATATTTGAAAGTAAAAAACTCAGCCCTACCTCATTAGCTATTTTAAAGGGTTCCTTGTGCCAGTCACCGTAGATGGGCCTTTTGTTGCCTCATATCTGGGCTGAAAGAGCAGTTGACTATGTCTGTTTGCTGGAGTTGATTTTCATCTGTCCTAACCTAATTCAATTTTCCTTCCTACCACACATATCAAAAGCCATTAATTTATCAGTGTTAGTTGAATTTAACCTGTAGGGTAGACCCAGCCGTTCACAGGGCAACACTGTTTTCCCACAGTCTCTCTTGGGAGGAGAAGAGCTTAGACTCTGATTCTGGGTGGGGTCCAAACCCTACCTCTGCCACTGATAACTGGTGTGACTTTGGACAGTAGTAAGATGCATAAGTTACTTAATTATCTCTGTATTTACTCATTTTGGAATGAGAAAAATAATCTTAACGGATTGGAAAATGTATGTCAAGTACTTAGGATAGTGACAAATGTTATGGCAAATGCAGCTGACATATTCTATTTGTGTAAAGCTTTCTATGATTATTTTTAATTGAAGAGAGTGACATTTATTTATTTATTTATTTATAATGTACTGGGGGTCAAACTCAGGACCTTCCTCTTGCCAGGCGGGCGCTGTGCCTCTGAGCTACATCCCTGGCCCTGACTTTTTTTTAAATTATAAGGATGGGCTAAAAAGCAAATTTTCTCCCTCAAGGAGAGGTTACTTAAAACCACACTAAGGTAAGGAGGCAAAAGACCTTTACAGTGAAAACTACGGCACTCTGAAAAGAGATCGAAGAGGATATAAGAAAATGGAAAGACATCTTTTGCTCCTGGGTAGGAAGAACCAATATAGTGAAAAGGCCATACTTCCAAAACTACTATATAGATTTAGTGCAATGCCAATTGAAATCCCAA
>NW_004624884.1:3962483-3999949 GCF_000247695.1 Heterocephalus glaber
TGGCGGGGCTGTGGGGAAAGAGGAACCCTGCTCCACTGCTGGTGGGAGTGTAGACTGGTGCAACCACTGTGGAAATTAGTATGGAGATACCTCAAAGAACTAGGACTGGAAGTCCCATTTGACACAGCTATTCCCCTGCAGGGAATCTTCCCTAAAGAATTAAAAGAATCCTACCACAGTGATATATGTGCACCCATGTTCACAGCAGCACAGTTTGTATTAGCTAAAACTTGGAAGCAGCCCAAGTGCCCATCAATGGGAGACTGGATCAAGAAAATGTGCTTTTTTAATAAAATGGAGTACTACTCAGCCATACAGAATGAGAAATTAGAGACATTTATAGCTAAGTGGATGCACATTGATGCGATACTCTTAAGTGAAATAAATAGGACACACATGTATAAATACTAAATAATTTCTCTAGTGTGAGAAACTGAAAGTGTAAATAAGGACTAAAAGGTATATAGATAGTGTGAAATAGGAAGAAAAGGGACAAAGGGAAAGGGGAAGTGGGGTAGAGGAAAGGAAAGAAGGGAATGGAAGTAGTGTGAGAAAATGAAAAAATGGAAACAGTCTTTGTAAATAGGGAGGGGTGGAGGGGCTGAAGGGAGGGCAGGGTAAGGGGGAAAAATAAGAACCAAGAGAGATTATGTAAAGGTGCAAATTTCAATGATGAATGTCATTATGTTGTGTACCTAAAGTGTACCAATAAAATGAAATATGAAAACGAAGCTTAACAGTTATTGCTGTCGTTTTGAAGACACTTATCATTATTATTTATGTCATTATTTATTAATGTCTTTGTATCTCCATAGACCTATTTGGATGTACAACAACAACTTCACTAATCAAGTAACAAGCAATAATCCTGGAAGTAATTTTTTCCCTATGTAAATTTAAATAATGTCCCGACTTTCTACCTTTGTAGAAATTAAATTTTTTTCTACAAAAAGTACATATTTCATACCAAACCCTTAATCAATAGGATTTCAAACTTTTAACATTTGGAAAATTTGAGCTTTGGGACAACAGGATATTATTTCCTTGGCCCTCGTACCAGCTGGGTGTCCAGTTTCCTCTGTGGCATGTGACTACTGTATTCCTATGACACCCGCCCCAACATTTTGCAAGAGTCAAAATAACACTTTCTGAAATGTTACCAGAATCAAAGAGCATTTTCCACTTAACATTTGTTCCAACCTTGCCTCAGTGTTTCCCCTCCAAACTTTTCCCTCAGTGAACTTCTAGTTTCTGAAAACACACCATGTTTTCTTTCCATTTTGTTTGGTACTCTTAGAATCTTTTCTGCCTCCTTTTCTCCTCTTGAAACCTACCATTTTCCAAGGGAGAGCTCCAATGTCATTTTTTTCCAGGAGGCGTACCTCACTATTTTATAAGCCTGAGTTTCCTTCCTTTATAGCACTGAGATTTTCCTACTTATTAGACCCTTCACTCAGATATTTACAGGTGGATGAGCTATTTGTGGATTTTGATCTTCTAGAGAGAGAAATTGTTGCTGTAGAGTGCCTAAAAGAGTCCTTTACAATCATAGATGCCAGTCTAGAATCACAGGAAGAATAAATAAATAATGACTGATTTGTTTGGAAGTAAAATAGTCAAACACAGTTTGGAATGCTTCTCTAGACAGACCTGGAGACCCAGACTTGAGAAAAAAATTTAACTACTTTGACCTCAGCTTCTTTTTCTGTAAAAACACAAATTATTCTGCCTCTGTCTTTGCCCTATCTACCTACATGACAGTTGTAACCAAACCAAGAAATGCATGTAGCCTGAAAATGCTAACCTAAGTGATTAAATTCTTAGACTGCTGGGCAATACAGCTTACATTGGACCCTTGAATAGCAAGGTTTACATACCATTTTCTCACTCTATCCAAGAATATGTTATCAAACTCCTTTGATATCACATAACTAAGAGAATTCACTTCCTCCTTCCCCTGTTTTTCTGTTCATTCATTTGCTCGTTCATTCATGCAGTATGTATCAAGTGCCACTACATACCAGGTACCACATGAAGTACTAGCAAATATACACACAGATGTAGTCTCTGCGCTGAAGGGCCTTGCATTGTTCAAAGGTCATCCTAAAATAGGCATGCAAGTAGGCAAATAAGCTCACAAATAAGATAATTTTAGATGATGATAAGAGGCCAAAAGCAAATAAAACAAGGCAAGAGCGTAACAGAGTGAACAGCATCAGAGTGGGTGTTCAAGAATAGTCTCTGTAGAGTGACCGCATGAGGATAAGAAGTCAGCAAGAGGACAAGGAGCCAGCAAGAGGAGATGCTTGGGAGGCCAGCCTTGGAAGGACTGAAGACAGAAGAGCTGCAGGCAGAGGTAAAACAGCCTCTGAGATCAGCTGTGCTGGATGGTGCTCAGAGAGATTAAGAAATAACAGCAATATATTTTCTTTGGCAATAGAGATCAAAGAGCTTAAGACTGGTGTAATTCTGGTAAGAACTTACCTCCCCTGGATAATACTTTAGGGTATTTATATTTACATACCCACATCCAAAGGGAGTTTTGAGCTTTATTATATTTTTACTATTTTAACATCAATAAAAGCAAAGGGATCTTAACATTGCCCACGATTGTCAGTATTTTACTAGAATATTTTTCCTTTTCTTAGGTTATTATTTTATGAATTGTTGCACTCTTTACTATCATTTAATGATCACCAATACTTACTGGAAAGTCTGAATTAAAATATTTAAAAATGTGTTTAATTTTCTTCTACTCATAGTATATTTTTCAGTAGGAAGTGCTAGGTTATTTTGTCAGTACTAGTTGAAGGAGGAAAACTCCGCCATCCTTCATGAGGTCCTCATGGAATCACACACATATACCCATGAGGAAAGCTTTTAACTGTGTGGGTACTGAGAAAGAATTGCACAGTGCTCCACACAGGAACTGACTAAGTTAGAAAGACTAGGGAAGGGTTAACCTAATCAAATGCTGTAATGACTGGATTAGTATGGTCTGTAACAAACTTCTATTCTCACCCTTTCTGAGAGATAAATTGCATGTAAATAGATATATATTAAGATTTGTCTAATCCTTTTGGTCTCTTAAGTGTGTAATCTTTTCTGGGAAATCTGCTGTACTTTTAATTTGCTCAGCACAGCAATGCACTCTTCCTACTTCTTAAGCTTCGGGAGAGGGAAGCCAGCCCTGCTGTGGCACATGTTGCCACTAGTGAATGACCGTGGATAATTGCTCGATGGAGAAATTCAGCCTCTCTCTCCCCTCCACCTGGGACATTCGGGACAGTGGCCAGAAGCCGCCGAGAGCTCCAGCTCGCCTGTCCCCTTCCTCTCACCACACGCCATCCCTCTGGTCACGGCAGTGCCCCAACCTGTAGTCTCGGTAGCTTCCTGATTGCTGGAGCCCACTGGGCCAGACAGTGTGGCTCCCTCCAGGCAGCCACTCTGTGTCAGGCATCGAACTTCCAGGCTCATAAATGTGGAATCTGTCAGGCTGAGAACATGAGTGCTCTAGCCCGCTATTAGCCAATAGAATGCTTATAAAAAAGCACTTTATAAGCCAAGGCATGAATAAATAATTTCATGAGCAACGCTGCAGTGTGCAGTCCTGGGTTTAAAGCTGAAAGCCTTTCTAATGTGTGGCCAGAGGATTAAGTGCTATCACTGCGTTTCAGGCAGTGATTTTTATTACATGTTTCATGCAGGATTTGGCACTGGAAAAAAAGGAATTTTGCACACATTAAAGTGAAATTAGATGGCAGTACACTGCTATTTGTAGCCTGGATGCTATTGTTTTGAGGACATTATCTTCTGTTGAGTCTCCCCCCGACCCCACACCAGGCATTTATCACCTTTCAGTTCCTAATAAACCCTTTTTCATAATTATGTTTCCCAGTGACAAGTACAGTACTGGGTTTGCACTAACAGGAGGGCAACAAGCCATGCACTTGTGGAAATGCACAGAAAATCGGGGATTTGCATTTGCAGAGAAAAAGGTCTAGGACCTTTGTCTTGTACACAGGGTCATGGCTTTAGATGGCCACTCTGGATTAGAGTAAAACTCATGGGTCTGGGTCTCATTTAAAAAATAATTTTAGGTCCTGGTCGATTGGATATTATGTGAAGTGAAACAAGCCACACACAAAGACAAACACTACCTGATCTCACTCATACCTGGAATCTAAGTAAGTTGATCTCATAGAAATTGAGAGTAGAATTCTGGTTACCAGAGGCCAAGGAGAGTAGAGGGAATTGGGGCTAATACAGTATTACAGTTAAGTAGGAAAAAGTAATTCTTGTGTTCTACTGCATAGCAGGGAAACTATAATTAGCAAAATATATTATATATATCAAAATATTTACAAGATTTTGAATGTACTCATTGTAAGAAATGATACAATGTTAATTACCTTAAGTTGATCATTGTCAAATATATAAATGAATCAAAATGGCACATTGTACTGCATTAATACGTACAACTATTGTGTCAATCAAAATAAATAAATAAATAAACAAATAAATAAATAAATATCATTTCAAGTCCTAGTTGATCAAGCCTTTTGAGAGTATGAGCCACAATCTAGTTTTACTCACTTGTGACAAACAGGGTTCCACCAGTCTGACAATCAACTGGCTCCCTTTCCTTTTCTAATATAGTAGTTACTCTTTATCTGTGGTTTTGCTTTCTGTGGCTTTAGTTACCTATGATCAATGGTGGTTTAAAAATAGTAAATGGGAAATTCCAGAAATAATTCATGACTTTTGAATTGTGTACAATTCTGAGTAGTGTGATAAAATGTGTCTTCTGGCTTCCTCCTGCTCAATTCTGCTTGGGATCTGAATGATCCCTTTGTCCAGTGTATCTACACAGTCTATGCAACTCTCCCATTAGTCACTTAGTAGCCATAATAGTTATCAGATTAACTGTTGTGGTATCACAGTGATTGTGTTCAAGTAACTATTTATGGCAGTAATGGGGATTGAACCCAAGGCTTTTGCACTAAGCTACCTCCCCAACCCTTTTTTATTTTTGAGACAGGGTTCATTCACTAAGTCACAAAATTGCCTAGTCAAAGATTGAACTCATGACCCTTCTAACTCAGCTTCCCAGATTGTGTTATAGGTGTGCACCACCACACCTGGGTAAGTAACCCTTATCTTAAAATGACTTCAAAGTTCAAGAGTAGTACTACCACAATTTCATTACAGTGTATTGTTATAATTGTTTTTGTTAGTCACTTACTGCACCTAATTTATAAATTAAACTTTATGTTTAATTTATATGTAGGCATAGGAAAAGTCACTGTCTGCTTTAGTTACTTTTTTATGGTTGAGACAATATACCCAACACCTAAAATTAAAGGGGGAAAGGTTTATTTAGCTCACAGCTTGTAGAGGTTTCAGTCCATAATCAGCTGGATCAAAGGCGGGGTGGCGTCTCAGAGGAGAAACAGTTCATGGTGGGCAGAAGGTAACAAAGCAATAAGGGATGTCCAAAGCTCTTTCTGTCCCTTATATCTTACCCAGGCTACTTAGGGCAGGTGGCACTCACACCCTTAATCCTAGTGCCCTTGAGCCCAGCATTGCACCATGACCCGATCCCAATGTCACACACTCTAGAATGAGCCACCTCTGAAAAAGCCCCACCTGTGACTGCATGAGGCTTTGGGGGGGTCATCTAGACATAAGCCATAATACTATCTATATAAGAATACTCTCTGTTGTTTCTGGCATCCACTGGGCATCTTGGAATGTATCCTCTGCAGATAAGGAATGGGCTGCTATATTTTCAGACCAAAGTACACTTAACAAAGGCGTGCCAGTTTCTCCATTTGCATTTCTGAGATGTCATTGTCCCTGAATCTTTGTCCAAATGTAGACAGGCAGTGCTGATGGGCTCCTGTAGAACAAGAACCTATGGTGGGCCTTGGTTGCCAGTATCTGTGGACAAACATAGTTAGCTGTGCAGCAGCTGGAGGCCAGAGGGCTCTAGGAGGGTGGGCCTTCAGGAATTCTGTGGAAATCTTAGGTGAGGGATCTGAATTGTCTTTGTCATGGAATCTGGAGATTTTAGACCATTTTCCTTAGGACCAGGAAAGTCTTTTATTGACTTTGGGTTATACAGTATTCTATTTTCAGTGGGCTTACAATACAGTACTTTGTGATAGGTGCTATGAAAATGATGGTAATGAGATGGTTTGCAAAGATCTTTGGCATGTAGCCAGACAAAAATGAGGGCAAAACTTCTTGGGGCAATTAGGCAATTAAGCAGTGGGCTTTAAAACAATTTTTCCTATGGGTAACTTCATTGTAGAATAGCAATTCTACTCTGTTTATATAAGCACGTTTCTATTGGCATATATTCAAATCCAAGGAAAATAAGAGAAAATCTAGTTATAACCCTCCATGGGCCCATGATTCAACATTCTTAGGAATAAAGCTTTCAGGAGAAAATTGGGTTATGTTTCCTACTCCACACAACTTCAGGAAACGTGGAACATTCTCCTGTAGATTACTGCTTCTGAGGATTGGGTCTGGGGGCTCTTCTGTCCATCTTTGTGTCCTGCTTTCCTGTGGACAGCCGTAGGTGACACTACCACCTGGTATGGCTTGGATTCCCGCCTGACCCATTCTCTGGTGGCTGCCTGGGATTCTGGGGCCTCTCCCAGCTTCCTTCACGACCTCCTCAGACTCATTGCAGAGGGTTCCTTTCTTCTTACCCAGCTGCTCCTCTCTGGTAGAGACCTATGGGAAGAACATTCCAGAATAGCCTGAGGTTGATTTTCTTCCAACTTACAGACTCTTTTCCCCTTCTATTTAGAGAAGCATTACTGTTAGCAAGTAGAGTGACTTTGTCTTTGTTTATTGTTCTGAGTGAAAAACAATACAAAGTGTTATGTAGTTGTGTGGGGAGTGCATATATATGTGAATATGTTTATGTGTCTGTGTCTGTGTATACAAGGGGAATGGAAAAAGAAGGGAAACCTAATCACTTAATAATACATAGTCATGTTTTTGTGGGCAATTATGGAAAACATGTTTTTGTGTCAGTACATACAATATCTAAAACAATATTACAAGCATTGTAATATTACTTTGTCACTAAAAAGATTTCATTTTGTGAGGTCAAATGTCAAATGTCAAAATGACAAGCCTCACAATCTGCAGAACTTGATGGTTTTACCTGACTTGGATCATTTTGTATCTTTGAAGCTCTTAGAGCCAAGAAGAGGTATTTGAGGAATTTGGGGATGAGGATGTGAACTGGTACCAACATTCAGCTACATATTCATTGGGGAGCGAGGCTCCGGTGCCTGGGAAGCTGGAGGGTAGAAGCTTCCATTTGAGAGAATACTCAGACAAGAATGGATTTTAAATGCTCTGTGAATACCTGTTTTTACTCTCTACCCATAGCCTGTGCCATTTGTGCTTCTTAGTTGCAAGCAACAGAAATGGGCCCTGTTCATTTTAAACAAAAGAAAATTTGTCACAAAGATATTTTGGGTACACAAAAGCAGTGGGAAGCTGGAGAATGAGTTTGCAGAACTGGAAGCAATCACATTTTCTTCGAGATCAGGTGACCAAACTTTAGCATACCAGATCCTATTGCAGTGACAGGCTGCTCTGCGCACCAGCTGCATGGCTGTAGAAAGTGTGACCCCAACTGCCTCATTCTTCCTCACAAACTCAGGATTTGGAGATCTGGGAGGGAACATCCCTTGAGGCTGCCCTATCTTGCCAAAAGGCTGACAGGACTTGAGGAGGGTAGGTTCTGGCCCTTCTGGCCTCCATGATGCGAGGACTCTTTCCCTTCTCTCCAAGACCACATAGCATCAGGGGTCTCTAGAGGAGGGAAAATGGGCTACCAGCCAGGAATTGGCAGGACATTGAAGCTGTCAAGCTAAAGAATGATTCAGGTCTGTCTTCAGCCCTGTAACTTGACCAGAAGAGGCTGGGACTCTGCTGGATGTTCTTACAGATTTTTGTCCTGATCGGGTTTCTTCTCTCTGCTCTAGGCCCAGTACCAAATGCCACATTTGGTGGAGGGGTGTGGCTGTCCAGGTGAGACAGCAGTGAGAGACTGGCTTCTGGTGGTTCACTTGTGAAGTGAGGACTCTGATCCCCATCTCAAAGTGCTACTGTGAAGATCGCTTGGGCTATCTATAAAGGGCCTAGTACTGTGCCTGGCACTCAGTAATGCTCCCCAGGTGTGCCCTGTTCCTTGTTGTGCTGTTTCCCAAAGCACAGCACCCACAAAAGTGTGAATCAGTTGTCAGTTTGTGTACAATACCAGTCTTACCGAATACCACTGTCCTTTTTCTCAGCAGATGAGGACTGAAGATTTTGTCCAGTAATGTTATTGCTTACTAATTGTGTAAGTTATTTGGCCTCTCTGAGAATTGTTGCAATTGCCTGTATAGGGGAGATAATAATCACACCTACACCAATAATTCTTTCCAGCATTCAGTGAGGTTAACCCAGGGAAGGACTCAGCACAGTGCCTAGCTACAAGAATCACTCTGTACATGTTAATAATTTATAAAATCCCTAAGATTTTCTTCCCAAATCCACTTACATATTCAGCCTTTTCTACCAAAGAATAATATATTCCATGAATTTAGCGCAGGCTTTGTTCTAAAAGTAGCTAATTTTCTAAGGATCAAGAAACTACATGCAGACTTGGAGCTGCAAGCATGTGAGGGGTATTACATTTCAACCCCTTTGTTGTGTGAGAAGGAGCTGGAAGCCGCTCGCTGGTAGATTTGAGGGGTCCTGGTCTGCTTCTCCCTCAAGCCCACCTCACGTTATCATCAGGAGCAATAGACTTAGTTTCTATTTTCCTCCAACCACGATTAAAGCAAAAAAACAAAAACAAAAACAAAAACAAAAAATCCCAGCCAACTGCTGGTGTGAAGCAGGGTTCAGCCACCCAGAGTACTGCTGGCTATTTCACCATTTCTCTTCCTGCTTTGTGGGATGGCAGTGGTCAGGCTGTGTGGTAAGAATAGGCCTGCCAGTGTCACCTTATTTAATCATTTACATCCACTTACAGCAGGCTGCCATGGAAATGGCACTGGGAGGCTTTGGCTCACTTTGCTTTCCTGTCTTTCTTTAAGTGGTTACTTAATATTCCATCTATTATTCCTTATGGAGTCTCTTTGGCATTTCCAATTGCCATATTTTCTCATGCAATTAAATTATTTTTCTCATGTTATGGTAGCTTGCATTTTTCCAAACTGACTCTGGCTTATAATTTTTTGGCTTTAGGTCCAATCCCTTCAGATCTTTGTTTCTTTGAGCCGAATCCTTGCCTATTTAAAGCAGAAATGCCACTAATATCAATAACTTAATGCTCCTTTGCTATTCCAAGTCATTAATAAAATTTTATTGGGACCAGAGAGAATAGACCTTCTGCCAAATATCTTGTCTCAGTTGGATTCTGGGTCACTTATCAGTTTCCTTTGTTTAAAATAGTTTAGCCAGTTTTAAATTTATTTGACAATGTTTATTTTCAAGCCAATTTAAATTTGTTTCAGATAACATTTTATTAAATGCTATATCAGATGCTTTATTGATAATCTTCTCTATATAATTCTGTATTATTTCCTAACAGACTATTTTCATAATTTTGCCAAGAGAGGCTATGTTATTTTTCTGGAACAACTTGTTTAAATATGTTTCTTCATATGGCTTTGCTGTTGCCTGGGATTTTAAAATTACTTTTCCTCAAAGTAATTGCTTTAAATTAAGAATTGCTTTTGAAGTGAAATATAGTATTGCTTTTTCATGTTTTTAAAACACATATAAGTCACCGTAGCTCCCTTTAACCAAAGATTTTAAAGTTATTCATATTTTTCATAATTTATATTTTCCCATACTAAATAAAAATTAGATACTTTTTTAAAATCTAAAGTTTGCAGAGAAATAGCAGATTATTTCCGGTGATGTCCACTGACTTTAGTAAGTCAGGATGTTTTCTGTTATTGCTGCAATTTTTTCTAACTTTAACATACTTCACATCAAGGCTCTTTAATATTTTAAAGACAGATAGATTTTAAAATGACTGAAACTCTTGTATAAGCTTTCTAAAAGATGTTGTTTCTCACTTCATACCTATACTTATTTAGGTTGTGTATATTCTCTGTAATTCCTATTTTCTGATATGCTTGTTAAAGTGAGACTTTCCTGCTCAGGTCTTGCCAATGTGAAACTTAATGTAATCACCAGGTACAGATTTTCTTTGAGCTCATTTTTGTGTGTGTGTGCTCACAGGCTTAAAATTGGTCTTCAAATAATGTGAGATTTTAGGTGCCAAGTGATGGGCTGTGAATAGTTTAAAATGTCTATTCAGATGAGACCTACACCATCTATATACTCAGCCGCATTTTTCTCTATCCCTGGAGTTTAAAACCAGTTTCGACTGCAATTTTATTTCCCTGTTTTCAGCTACATACCATGTTATTTCACTAAAGATTTCAGTTATTTTTTCAGAATTTATCCAAATAGCCTCCAGTCACTTTGCAAAATCACAGTCCTTACCTGCCTAAGTATAGAGCATTGATGTTAAATACTACATGCTATGCTATCTTTCTATGTGCTGTGCCATCTTCCAACTTCTTTTCTATTACTTTTATTGATAAATTGGTATTATGTTTATGAGGAATACTGTTAATGTTTAATCTCAATATTCAGCTTAGTAAATTCCTCTCTTCTCTTGTATATGACAATATAATGAGCTGGCATTTTTCTTTTCCACAGGAATTAAGATTTTTTTTTTGGTACCAGGGATCAAACTCGGGTGCTTGCACCTGTGGGGCAGGTGGGAATTAAGATTCTCGATGAAGCCTACATTTTTCTGTACCATTAAATAAGTACATGTGAGTTTTGAAATTAAAACTATAAATGATTCAACACTTCATGTTCGTGTTATTTCTTTTCTTTGACCTGACATTATGTCTGACACTTTATGTAAAGTCAAGTTCTCCTGCACTT
Source organism: Heterocephalus glaber (assembly GCF_000247695.1). The sequence continues at coordinate 3,973,479 of NW_004624884.1, forward strand.
CAAACTTTCACTTCTAATATAAATAATGCTCACTTCTTGATTTTCTAAACTCTTCCTTTTTTGTTTTTCCCCCAAAGAGCTTTTTTTGACAGTAGTATAGGAGAGAGAGAGAGAGAGAGAGAGAAGGGAAAATACATGGAGTTTCTTCAAATACCCAGAACTAGTTATTTATGGAAAGATCTGGAAAGGAAGAGACCAAGGTGAAATATAAAATGAGCCCATTTTCTGCCTCACATGACAGTACTAGTGTCCTGGACCTCAGGAGAGTTCTGTTGGGGGCCGGTAGAGACCGCTCAGCACACTTTATATCTACCTCTAATTTAAAAGTAACTGAATATTGTCACAGTCACTGAACATCATCACAGTGAAAATGCCATCCATTTGTTTTTTAAAAATATTGTGGTAAAATGTACACAACCTAAAATTTACCATTTGAACTACTTTTAAGTGTGTAGTTAGTGACTTACACACCTGTACATTGTTGGGCAACTATTGGCACTGTCTATCTCCAGAATTATTCTTCATTTTACAGAGCCAACACTCTACCTATCAGACAAAAACTCTGCCTTTTCCTGCTGCTGCCTCCACCCAGGCTCTGACACCTGCCTCCCGCTTCCTGTCTCTGAATTTAACTCTTCTAGGTACCTCATGAAGCAGAATCATGTGGCGTGTGCCCTGTAGTGTCTGGCTTACTTTCCTGAGCATAATGTCTTCAGAATTCGACCATGTTGTAGCACATGTCAGAGTTTCCTCCTTGTGTGTATCCAGCACATTTTCTTTAGTCATCCATCTGTCAATGGACTTTTGGGTTGTTTCCGCCTTTTGGCTACTTTGCATAGCACCATTAGGAACACTGATGTACAAATATCTGTCTCAGGTCCCTGGTTTCAGTTCTTTTCAGTACATGCTGGGAAGTAGAAGTGCTGGATCATGTGGCAATTCTCTGTTCAAATTTTTGAGGAAGCCATAAATTTCTTTTTACCTGTAAGGTGATCATAATCCCTTTAGCAGAAATTTTACTCTCTTGAGACTTGTGAATATTTTCAGTTCTTAACAAGTGCAAATACTCTGATCAAAGAAAGACCCAGAATATATGGCACTCCAGTTTAGTAATTTTAAAAACACCTATAAAATTAAACTTGAGGAATGACACTCTACAATTTCTCTTTTTGTAATCACAGTTTAATGGCATATAACAAAAGTTTTCTTTATTTTTTCCAAAATTATCATTTTAAAAGCTCAATTTTAAGTCCTTTTAAGATTCTAATATTATAAACTTACAAGCACTTTTTTTTTACTGTTCCTAAAGCTAACTTTTAAAAGAAACAAAGATATGTATGATATTCTGATGAGCCAAAATTATAGGTGCTCCCTTTTAAAAATAGGCCCTTTCTCCAAGTGCAAGGTCCTGAGTTCGATCCCCAGTACCAACGACAACAACAACAAAAGGCCCTTCCTAAAGACCTGAATTTAGAAAACATGTCTGTTGGAAGATGATTATCTGAGTTGTCAAAAATTCTTGGGCTGATCAAAGGTTTCTTTTCACAAGCTTCTTGATGCATTTTTTTTCAAAAAAGATTTGATTTATTAATGGTTTTCTAAAAAGGCATCATAAAGACAATATAGCACAATTGCCTTGACGTATAGTTGACTAATTAGAATTTGTGATATTTGTACAGGGGTTATGAAGTTACCTGTTTTGCAAAATTTGTCTGAGGAAAAATAAAAGCCTGTTAACAAGACTATAAATAAGACTCCAAAGAAAAGCGATTGGCTATTGAAGAAAGCCCAAGTATTTTCAGGCATTTAAGACATACTAATTTAGGGATGAACTGCTATTCAAGTGTCCTGCAGAGGCTAACAAATGATGTTGAAACTGTCATATGCTAGCTTCAAGTCATTCTTATTGATTAATGCTTTAATAGGCTTTTGCTAGGCAACATTTGGTTAATACAGCTATTATATGTGTTTGACTACATAGAATTACCTTTATTGAGTATACAATTTTGGGAAGATAAAGGGGAAGATTACACTCTTTTTGAGTTGTATCTGGCACTATGTTTAGGTTATTGCCAGTTAAATGCTTGAAATGAAAGCTTTCAGCCTGAATTCTCATAGTATTTTAATTATGTTCTGAGCATGGTCCCTACTGATAAGGAGTAGAATCTGGCTAAGATTTGAGAGAAGAAAGGGAAAGAAAGGTTGGATTCCCTGGAGATTAGGATTTTGGGCTTTGGAACAGACATTTATTAACATCTGTCTTAAAAGAGAAACTAGAAGCCCGCCCTAGAAGTTTAAGGTCATCAGGAAATAGACAAACACCAGGATATTATATGAAGGCACATCTGTCTCCACTTTGGCATGGAAAGCCTATATTTAGAAATTATTTTAAGAGCTATGTTAAGAAATGCTGATAAAGTGGATTCCATTGGATATTTTTTGTCTGTGGTGTTATTTTTCTTTTTCACAGATGTGCCCACTTAGTACTATAGTCTAAATGTATGTTCTACCAAGACCAAAGTTTAGAAAGAAAAAGTGTAGAATTCCTATTTTCTGTAGTTTACCCTATACATCTCAGCTGATACTTTGGAGAGCTTACATATCCTTGATGGAAAGTCCTCTCCTCATTGTTTTACCTTGTGTGAAGGTATGCATGTGTGTGATTTATTGTCTCTGCCTGGGGCTTCCTCTGTCTGTATGGTACATTGTTGATCTTTAATCACCTGCTCATGCCATGGCCAGGCACAGCTCTGGAGGTTTGATGTCTGTTGCAATCAGGTTAGTAATGGCCTTCTGCGGACCTAATTGTTTTAGCTATGAGTTGTCATAGGAGAAAAGTTCCGTTTGACCCCGAGGTCTAGATCAGCTCTTGTCAGATGCCTATGGTTCTGGCTGTGGAAATACTCACTGCGTATGCTGAAGCCTGATTTTGGTACAGTGGTTGAGATGTGCTGGGCAGCATTTGTTTCCAGACTGGAAGAGGCTATAATGAACTGGGCTTTGTTACGTAGTGTAGTATCTTAGCTCATGCTGCTATAAAAAGTCCTTTAGTCCAGGCAGCTTAGACAACAGAAGTGCATTCTTATATCCTGAGAGGCTGGTGATGTCGAGAACAAGATATCAGTGATGGAGATAAGTAATTTATTATAGCCGACTTCCACTTCTTTTAAAAAAATACTATGAGAATGCTGTTGTCTCAATGCAAGTTGATAGCATCACTGCAGAGACAGAAGGGATAAGGTATGTACAAATATCTGTGCCATTCATAGAAGAACAGTAAGAATTATAAGACATCAGTAAATGAGGCTTGAAGCTCGATTTTTCATCATTACAGAGGCCCTGGGATCGTGGTTAGGACAGTTTAGAGCCCAGTGTTCAAAATGCACATCGCAGTAGTGTAGCAGATTTTAGGCCCTCATTCAGGCACAGCTGAATGTGAATTCTAGATTTCTACAATCTATGTGACCTTAAGGAAGTTACTTAAATCTTCCTAAGTCTCAGCTTTTTCATTTGTAAAGTGTAATTTAGAAATAGCTTCAAGTACACTTACTTATTGCAAGGATTTGGTGAGACGATCCACCTAGTTTACCTCCACTCCTGTTCAAATAGCAGTTGGGGAAAAAGCTTAAAAGGTATACTTTTTTTTCCATAAGTAGAAACAAACTAGAAAGAAATAAAAACAAGGAGAGTGTAATAAATCTCACTGGAAACAGTTGCCTGCTAGACTCTGAGCCTGAGTTCTGATTTTTTTTTAATGGAAAGAGTATTTTAAGGAAATATCAAGACATATTAACACCAAGCTGAGACTTTTCCCCTTTCCTAATAACTGAATAATAATAATACTTTTTTCTCTTTTAACAATGTCAATGATATCTCTTTAAGGGTTCCTTCTAAACTTAAAAAGAAATTCTTGCTACTGAGAGTAGGTTTAGTAGTAATTTTCTAGGGAAAAATTACAACATGGTGAGGGGGTGGAAGGGAGCATCCCTTCTTAGTCATCTCCAAAAATGACAAAAGAAACCAATGGAGACAAGAGAGGAAAGAGAAAACATGCATCAATTTTATAGTGTAAGGTTAAATAACTAGATGCTATGGACTGGCTGTGTCCCCGTAAAACTCAAGGAACCCTAAATTCCAGTGTGCTGGTGTATGGCTATGGGGATTATAGGAGGTAATTGGGCCATGACAATGGTGCTGTCATGAATGAGATTAAAGTCCTTATAAGAAGTGACACGAGAGATAATCTCTCTCTTTCTCCCTCTGTTTCTCTGTATATGTGTCTCTGTCTCTGTTTCTTTTTCTATCTCTCTGTCTCTGTCTCTGCCTCTCTGCCCCTCGGTCCCTGTGTCTCGATCTCCCTGGCAGTACTGAGGATTAAGCCCACAGATGCTGTACCACTGAGCCTACACACCTAGTTCATTTGTTTGTTCATTCATTTGAGCCCCCCCCCCATGTAAGAACACAGTGAGGAGACAGACATCAGCAAACCAGGGTAAGCCCACCAGACCCTGGGAGGGGGAGGGGGGAGGAGACAGAGTCTAGAGAGGGAGAATAGGAGAAAAAAAGTGAACATATATAACCCAGTTTATGGTCACCCATGAGCAGCTGAACATTCAGGGAGACGCACTGAACTATACACATCAGGGAGTTCTAGTTCCTAGCCCAGTGCAGCTTTATGGGAAGGTCCAGAAACCAATGGAAACTTCTGTTACTTTGCTGACCTAAGCAGTGGCTGCATTAGCCCAGTAATTTTCAAATAGTTCTTTTTTTTAAAGTCAATCATATGCTTCTTAACCTTATGCATAAAAATAGGTAAAAGTGAAACAGTTCCAATTTCTAAATTATGGAGTTAGAGTGTGTCAACCTAAGTTTAATTCCAGTCTCCCCCCATCTTCCTACCTGTGTGATCTTTGGCAAGTTGTTTAATATCTCTAAGACTCAGTTTCCCTTCTATAAAATGGGGCATAATGTGAATATTCATAGTCCAAGACCATTTGGTCACTTGATCTCTAAGATCTCAGAGTTCTGTTTTATGCTAGATATTTCTAGAGTGTAACTCATTAAAATGTAAGAATCAATTAAATTGTCATGTTTAGAAATGTTCTGCTGTAGTTCATAAACTTTATGTTTTAAATTCCGGAAATATTATTGATAGTTGTTGTCCATCACTTGTACTCTTTTTCTTAACGTGATCAATCTCTGGGAGGCCAAAATCAAAATGTTTTGGAAGTGACACTCAGAAAATAACTCTTAGCTTTGTGGGTTATCCCTATTTTCAGTGAAAATGTCCTTTAACAACAAAAAGTAACTCTTGCACAGAGACCCTGCTTTCTTTGATGGGATTGGATTGTGTTATTTATTATATCTTGGGAACAACCGCGTCTACACCACTGTGCATGTTGTTGGAGTGTTTAATTAGCTCAGTCCCTTAATTTCATCAGTTCCTCTGGGTCTTTGACCCCTAGCCTTTTGGCTCCAGAAGGGCTGCAGGTACAGATTTATTTGCCCATCAAGAAGCTTCTATCACGTCTCCTCTTTACCCCACTCCCATCCCTTTTACAGGAAAGAATACAAGGTAATATAAAATAGATGGAATGATAGCTTATCAGGGAAACTGCCAAGCCTTCAGGGGCTCTGTCTCCTTGGAAAATTACTAAGCTCCATTTAATACTATAGGAATCAACTTCCTAAAGCCCAGAATTAGTCTGCCCTCTTGTTATTAAACAGCACTGCTGATATGATCTATGCTAAAGGCAGAGAAAAATGAGAATTGCTACTGTCTTAAAATAAACACAGGCAGATCTGTTGGAGGAATTCATCACATTTTAAAATTCAGGAGGATGTGAAAATATGTGTAGATAACTGTTAACGGAAAAAATGCTGTTAGCATCAATTTTTCAATAGATAGGAATTATAGTAGATGTTAAGAAGAATGAAGATGTTACATACTCTCTAACCTAAAAATTCATTATCATTTTAAATAATGCAGTGGAGTGGCTAAGAGTAGAGATTTCAAAGCAGGCTGGCTGAACTGGAGTCTTAGCTGCACTATTAATGAGGTCTGTGTGATCTGGAACAAGTTACGGCCTTCACCATGGTTTCCATCTGTGAGTTAGAGTTCCAGTTATCCACTGCTCTGTAACAAACTACCCAATAATTACTGGCCTAAAGCACATCCAGTTTATTGAATCTTATGATTTTGCACATCAGCAATTAAGTTTGGGCAGTGCTCTGCTGGAAATTCTTATGCTCCATGTGCCACTGACTGGGTCATTTGGTGGTTCTTAGCTGGCAGCTGCTCAGTCCCGGTCCAGGAGGTATTACCCCTGGCACCTTGATGACTATGGCTGCAAGTCTCGGCCCAGAGCCTTTCTGGGCAGTGTCTTCTGCAGAGTAGTTGGGCATCTTACAACGGAGGCTCAGGGGTCCAAAAGTGAGGGCACCAGAGGAGGAAAAGGGCTGCTTTTAAGGCTCGGGGCTGGCACCTGGTGCTCTGCACCACTTCCCCATCAGCTACTGACCAAAGCAGTCCCAGAGCCTGCACATATTCAGGGAGGGGACCTCCACCTTCCCCTTCCATGGAAGGAGTGTCAAAGAACTGTGGCCTCCTGTAGTAAACTGCAGATGAGGTGTAAAAAATATTAATTTGATAAAAGTAATTTTGGGGATTAAATAAGACACATAAAAGATAATACAGATAAAAGACAATACACATAAGACTCAAGAGCATCCATGTTAGATATTATAATTTATGTTCATGTATACTCTTACTTCAAATGAATGTATGATTATATTTATAAAACTTGCATGCATTTATTTATTTACCTCCAACTATACACACACACACACGCACACACATATATATATATATATACACACACTCACACACACATATATATACCTTGCTATATACCTTGACTTAGGAGGGGTCACCTTATGATTTTTTTGATGTTATAATGGCGCAAAAGTGACACACATTCAGTACTATATCTGAATTTTGACTTCTCCTGGAGCAAGTTGATATGCTGCTCTCTGGTGATATGGAGCAATAGCCCCGAGATTATAAGGGAAAACTAGTACTCTACAGTGCATTGTGTTAAGGGACAATGTTCACTAAAGTAGACATACTAAGTGCATTTTTGACATATTTTCAACTCACGATGGGTTTGTTGGGTTGTAACCTCATTGTAAATAGAGAGGCATCCTTGTGTATTTTTATGTATAATTACATTTATATAATTACATTACAACAAAGTGGTGGCTGGTATTTATATCAACAATCCTGAAGTTATTTCTGCATCATATTTCTCAGTATTTGCATAGTGAATTACTTTCATTACTGGGAAAAGTAAAACAATCTTTTATTTGACTGATTTCTTTTAAATGTAACTAAACATACCCAGACACTGGGGTGACCGACCTTCTCTTGTGTGTTGACTCCTGAGTGAGCAGTGGCATCGGCAGTCAGCCAGGAGCCTTTGAGATAAAAAGGTCAGGCAGTATGTGTAATGGGGAACAGAGAACAATGGCAGAATTACAGGTTGAGCGGCCCTAATGCAAAAATGTGAAATCTGAAGTCAGAAATGCTCTGATGGTTCAACATACAAACTTTAACATATAAACAAACATAAAAAACATATTAACAAACATATAAACTTTGTTTCATAAATAAAATTATTAAAATTTTGTATATACTTATCTTCAGGCTATGTGTGCAGTTATATATGAACTATCAATTAATTTTTAATTTTGAGTTGGATCCCCTCTTCAAGCTATGCCATTATTTACATGCAAATATTCCAAACTCTGAAAAATTTGAAATCCAGAACACTTCAATTTTAAGCATTCTGGATAAGGGATACTCTCGGCCTTTGTGTATTTTTAGAAATTGCTTTATAGTTTTGCATTTTCAAGTTTCATCTTTAAGAAGACACAATATAATAAAGAATTGGAGAGTAAACATCAGTGCTGAAAGATGAGGGCAATAAAGGTGCACAGTAGGCTCTTAAGAAGAGATTTTTCAAATACAAAGCAAGCTCATTGTGACCAAAGTGTTCCCAACCAAGGATCTAGAAAAGAAACAGGAAATCCTATAGATAGAAACATCACAGGCAGCCTATATTTATCAAAGAAAAAGTCAGATGGGAGAATGGAAGCATTGGAACAACCGTAAGACACTTCAGAAAAAATAGCTGCACCCTGGTAGTGGCCCTGCTCTGAACACGTTGTGTTACAAAGCAGTCAGGGTAACATTTCTGGATGTAAGATGCAGGTCTTGGCAGGAGAAAGATACAGAAAGGGAAGAAACTCAATCAGGGTTAATCAACTACTACACCAGGATACAATTCTCTCTTTTTTTCCTCTGAAGTGAACGTGTCAAATGAAAAAGTGACCCTTAACTGTAAAGTTAAGGAAAACTCTCCACTTCTCACTCCTAGCTTACTTGTGTGAGTCAGCCTCATAATGCTGTGCTGACCTGGAAGCCACTCAGAGCCATTGCCCTAGAAAGAGAGCCACACACAGGTTGCTGGTTGTCGCTTATTGGCCTGGCATTGTTCACAACAGCTGTGCTCTGTGTCACGCTGGCCACAGTCTGAGCGCAGTCCTCTGGCCTCCCTGAGGTCAGCACTGAGGCTTGGCCCCTGCTTTTGTTCCTGGTGTTTATTGACTATTAGAACTTTTACAGCTGTTTCAATGAACTGTTTGCTTTAATTCATTTACTTTTTAATTGGTTCATCAAATTTTTTCTGATTAATTGGAATAAACTATAAATTTAAAAATTGGCCTTTTTATATGTGTTGCAAATATGTTCTCAGTATGTTTGAATGAATTTGATCACATAAATATTTAAATTTCCTTTATGGCATCTAGGTTTTTTCTTTTTTGGTACTGGGGATAGAACTTGGGACCTTGCACTTGGGAGGCAGGCGCCGGAACCATTGAGCTAAATCCCCGGGCCATGTCTAGGTTTTATATGTATTCCCTAGAAAGCATTTCCTATGCTATGATTTAAAATAAATTAATCCATGTTCTTCTATTCCTGTAAAAGCCTTATTTAAAAAAAACACCGATTAATCTGATTTAATAGTTCCATTAAAAAATCTCTGATTAATCTGAATTTACTTGGCCTTACAAAAGAATATAATTTTTTCTAAACAGATAGTTTTCCCACTGTAATTTACAGATTAATTCATTCTCCCCTTTCTGATTATAATAAGCAAAATTCCCATATGAATTAGAGTCTATTTCTGCATTATTTTATCCTTTGATCTTCTCATTTCCTCTTCAGCAGCTATTGTTAATTATTGTTCCATGGATACATCTTAAAACCTGGTAAGATTCATCCCCAGAGCTTTCAAGAAAAAGAGTGTCATGGAAGAAAAGACTCTTTGTAATACTAGTAAAAAAAAAATTTTGGAACTCACTTAACACGAAATGTGCAGGTACATGTAACTTTTTTTTACAGTTAGACTGGGTACATCAGAAATTGATTAAATTAATAAAACGTACCCTGGTCTTGGATAGGACACTCAGCAGTGTGAATCTGTACATCCACATTTGATACATCAAATCCAGACATTTAAGACAATCCCAGAGATACATACCTACAAGATTGAGTAAAACTTTACAAAATGGTTCTGAGGCTCTCCTCAAGAAATAGACATGCAAGAAGAGCCAGAGGCTCCCTCTTCACTTTTAACCCTAATGGATTCTCTTTCCTCTCCTCAGTTTGCCTTTTACTTGCCACAGTGGACGCATGCTTGTGGTGAAAGGGCTCCAGGACCGCTTGGCTGGGATGGTAACGCAGCGCACAGTGGCGGAGAGCTCAGAGACTAGGCCTGTCTGGAGGGTCCTGTATGTGAGCTGATCATCCACCTCACAGCAGCCTTTCAGCTATCACCCTCATTTTACAGGCGAGTAAACTAAGGCAAGGAGGAATTAAGTAACTTGTCCAAGTTTACTTAAGTGGTAGACCTACCAAACCTGTTTAAAAAATTTGGGGCTTCTGGGGATTAAACTCAAGGCTTTGTACATGCTAAGCAACATGCTCTACCACTGAGCCACACCTTACCCACCGGAGTACTTTGTTAAGCAATATATACTTTTTCTTCCACTGGGTAGTAATAAAAAATAAAAGCAAAAGTCCCTTCTGCACCCCAGCTCCATTCCTCAGGCTCTGTGTATCTGGTTCATTTATGTACATATAATCACATAAAATATTTTAATAAAATAGAGTAATTTAATGTATATGATGCTCTGCACTTTATCATTAAACACCACATAAAAGGTTTTGTCCATGTTAGCACGTATGGAACTGCCACATTCTTTTTGATGTACCATTAATTATAGATGTATCATAATTTAACTATAGTTTATTGATGTGCATTTAGGATGTGACCTCAAATTGTTCTATGTTTCCTCTTTCCTCAATCAGATATCATTAATCTTCATTATTTCATTGGGGAGCTCATTACCGTGCTCTCTCCAGTGCCACGGAAGCTTGAATGCTGGTTCTGCTCCGTTGTTTTGAGTCTGCTCCACCCAGAGCCCTTTCCCTTCAACAATTTGACAATGGAGCTCACTTTTTAAGCTGTATTTGATTCACAAATTATTTAACAGCAGTGCTTTCTTTTGATTCTCAAACATTAGTCCATATCTCTCTTCACGTTTTCTTCTACCCTTTAAATTGTTCTTCGTAAATGTCCTACCTAGTGTCCGTAGTTTCTTGTTTGGGGCTATCTGCTGGCCTGTATCCCCCAAGGTCATCATGAATAATGACTCATCATCGTAGCATTTCTTGACTCTTCCCTATGAGCCAGGCCCCCTGTTGGAATCACTGTATTCATGTCGTACTCCTCATAGCCGTCCAGGCTAGAAGACAATGAAACTGTAAAAGTCTTCTTTTTCTCCAGTTTTACACATACAGAGAAACTGAGGCACAGAGAGGTTAAGAAAGTTTCCTTAAAGAGGAAGAGGAAAAGAAAGGAACAGGAAATGGAAAGAGGAGGAGGAAGGAAGATGCCCAAGACAGTGACCTTGGGCTAAACCCCCATGTGCCAAACATTTAAACTCAACCTCTCGCTCTCTGTTCTTTTTTTCTCTGTTCTTTTTCTGTTCTGAGACAGGTGTTGCTGTGCAGCCCAGGCTGCCCTCCGACTCACAGAGACCCTCCTGCCTCAGCCCCTCCCGGAGTGCTGGGATTGCAGGCAAGTGCTGACACTCTCTGTTCTTCATTGCCTCTCTTTTATACCGTTGCCACATTCTCTGCTTTCTGAAAGTTAAAATGGCAGAGGAGAAGAATGACCATTCTTTCCTGATGTCCCTTTTCTTCTCTCATTGCCTTGACGTTGTCTCAAACATTTCTCATTTGTTCATTTATTTGTTTTTGGCTGCAACACCCCCCTTCCCCTGTCTCTGGGCATTTCAGACTACCACAGCTGGGAGCATTTGTTTGTTTTTTGGAAAGACTTTGGCTTTCTTCCTTCCTTTGGGTTTTCTTTGTATCCTTTTTTAAACATGCCCTGCCATTCTCTTATCCTTTCCCAAGCCAGGAGGGCTTTCATCAGCTTCATCATTCTTCCACATTTATTTCTTCTTGATTGAAGAAAGCTTGGTCATCTGCTATATAGCCTTCATTTGGATAAATTATTTTCAGTTGTTTCCTTTTGTTAATAAAGGAGCTTATTCTTGCATAGCTCTTAAATTTCCCTGTCCCAGTGTTCTTTGGGGGGATTGTTCACATAGGTGCCACCCAAGTAATCTTTTAGCTATCTGTCCTTGTTGGGAAATTCTAAATGTTTGGATTTTGGGGTCCCTTTCATTTGCTTCCTATACTTCCACCTTTCCCAAAAACTTATTTGAAATTTCTTCTTGTTCCACTTTTCCTAGAATCCTAAGTAGGAAATGAGAATTGAGCATTCTTTCTCTTTCCCCTGCTCAATACATTCTGGTGACCATGCATATGTCGACACAAATCTGATTTCTCTTTTAAACTTCCAGACTATATGCTTAATAAGAGGCAAAAAGAAAGATGAAAAGAAACCTACCTTGCAGTCTCATTCTCTTTCTATATTGAGTGAAATGATGGAGCTCTTTTATAATACATTTCTTGTCATATTCAGCCTCACTTTCCTGACCTTACCTTTTTCCCATTTAGTCTATCTCCCTCGCCTCCCAGTACACACTACTGTTTGTGTTACTGGAACACATGGATACCTTGGAAAAGATCAGAGGTTTGCAGCAAGTCAGAACTGGCTTTGAATTTGGCTCTGCCATTCACTGTGCTGTGTGGCCTCGAGTAAACCTCTGAATGTCTTCCAGACCATCTTCTCATCGTAGCAGCAAGAACGTTTACCCTGAGGTTGTTGTTAGTATCAGAGGAAATGAAGACGAATGTGGAGCACAGCGCCTGACACTGCAGATGCTCCGTGAATGGAGGCCGTGGTTATTAGTGCTGTCATTCTATTTATTGTGAGTGACCTTCTGGGTTTACATTCTGTAATTCAGATTTAATTAGCTGGCCTCCTTTATTTATACTTCTTTAGGCAGCTCTTTGCATTTTCTGTTCTTTTTCTCCCTTTTTCAATCCTTTGTAGCATGACTTTTACCTGTCAAGATTTATTGTACAGGACAGAAGTTAATTCTTTCTCACTTCTGGAGGCTAGAGGGCTGAAATTAAAGTGGTGGAAAGGCCCTGCTCCCTCTGAAAGCCTTAGGGAAAAGTCCTTTCTTGCTCCTTTCCAGTCTCTGCTGGTTGCTGGAAATCCTTGGACATGCCTTACTCCAGTCTCTGTCTCCCTCCACATGTGGCATTCTCCCTCTGTATTTCTGTCTCTGTCTGGAAGGACACTAGTGATTGAATTTAGAGCCCATGTAATCTAGTATGATAGCATTTTATTTTGATTATATCTACAAAGACCCACTGACCCTGAGAAGGTCATATTCACATGTCCTTGGTGTTAAAATTTCAACCTTTTTTTTGAAGGAGGACACAATTCAGCCCACAACAAAAGAGGAAAGAAATGGGATGAGTTAACACTGACCGGATGTGAGAATGATAATGAGACCATACCACCAGGTGGCCCAACAATGCAATGGTCACACGACTGTCTATCACAGTAGCCCTCACTGCTGGTCCTGCGGTTACAGAGACTGGAGCTGAGGTTTGAGGAGCAGGGTCCAATCAGACAGAAGGTGTCTGGGCTCAGTGACAAACACTGGCTTTATTGGAGAGAGCCTCCTGGGTGTCTATGGGAAAATGACAGGAGAGACCAAGATGGGTGTCACCAGCGAGGGTTAGTATTAGCCCTCAAGAGTACTGAGAGTCTCATATGTCTCATGGGTTAGTGTGTCGTGAATGCTACTGTTACTTGGTCTTTCTATCCTTTATCTTTTTTTAAAAAAACCTCTTATTTTTTTGCTATTCTCTTCCTTTAATCATATTTTATCTTTTTAATCTAGAAAATATGAGTAGCACACAAATAATATGTATGTCTAAATATGTTTTCCATTTGTGTATTACACATACGTCTATGTATGTAACAGTCTTGTGTGTTTCATGCATCCTGTTTGTTTTCTTGTTCTCTGTAGTAGAATCGAATATTCCCAAACAATCCACCAAACATACAGCACAAGCACTTAAATGTCAGAAAACTGTCCCTGAATCCTTATTGTGTACCATGAGCATGTAGAGGTGTTATTCAAGTGGATCCTCACAACTCTAGAAGGAGGTGATGATTAATGGAGTAACTGATCAATTCATTCATAAGATTTTGGTACCCAGAGGTGGGGTGGAATTAGTTTGAGACCCAATGCAGGGCAGAAGGAGGATTTGGCCTAGGAATGTGTTGGCCAAAGCCCAAAGGCCTTGCCGGAACAACCAGTGAGAATGGAAAGGAAATAAAGGAAGTATTGGAAACGGGAGGGAAGGGGACCTTGACTAGGTAGCAGTGAGAGTTTTGATAGCAACGGCCTCAAGTAATGTGGAAAACAGGAAATGCACCTAGTGAGTGCTCTAGCTAAGGATATTTTCAGGAAGAATATTGCCTGATTTCTTCTCATTGTCTACAATAAAAAGTAAGAGGAGATAAAAGGGCTAAAGAATGAACTATTAAATACAAAGAAGCTGGAACTTACTGGATTTGAAAATAGGATTCTTTCTCATTCTTAGCTTCTCCAGATGCAAACAATTCTCAAATTAGAAAGTTCCTCAGGCCAAAGAACCCATCCAAGACAGTAGTGTCGTATCCTTTGCAAGACTTAAGAAAGAGCTGGACATGGTAGCACACACCTGTAATGCCCACACTTGGGAGGCTGAAGCAAGGGGATCACTGGGACTTGGAGGCCAGCCTGGGCTACATGCTGAGTTCAAGGACGGCCTGAACTGTATAATGAGAACTTGTCTCAACAAAACTAGCCCAAACCAAACCAAAACAAAATGAAACAAAACTCCCCAAAATAAAAAATGAAGACTTCGGAAAGATTGTGGCAGTGCCTACAACACACAGGCCAGCGGGCCTGGGAGGCTCTAAATAAAGAGTACCTCTTAGATGTATCTCATTAAGCCAACAGCTTCTAAGCATCTTTAGGCTATGTATTTCTCAACAGCCTCACAGGGAGCCCATATAGGAACGACTTACCTTGAAGAGATGTGCAGTTGTGGCTTTGGCTAATGACGTCAACTCCAATAAGATTTATATGAAACTCACAAAATTCTTAACAGAAAATTATTCTGGTAGAGTCACCACCAATTTGCCCTAAAGAGGCTGAAAGTACAAAACAAAAAAGAAGCTTGATGTGTAAAGGAAAGAAAACTTGAGGGGGGGGTGGTCCTCAGGAAAAACACAGATGATTTGTAAGAGGCAACTTCTGAAGTTTTAAAACACAATCCCCCAATTCTTTGACACTTTCCCATGGAGAGATGTGCATGGCCTTGCGTCCTTTTTTGTGTATCGGTGCATGGGGGCTACTTGATGTGCCATTCTCTGGTTCCAGCCGGAAGAAGCTGGCAGTTTTACTTTCTGTCTCTAGGAACACTTGCTCTTGGAGTCTGGCTATTGTGACTTAGGACAGCCTCAAAGCTTATGGAAAAGCCTGAACCAAGGAAGCATAGCCCTACTTCACTGCCCATTTGAACCATCCTGTAACAGCCACTTTCTGTCATGGGGCTTGGCCTCCTTGCCCCACACTGAGCACCCCAGCTAACAAAACAGGGAGTACACATAGCTGTTTTTGCCAAGCTCTGCCCAAATAGAAGATCTACAAACAAAATACATGACTGTTGCCTTTAGCCACTAAGTTTTGGAGTGATTTGTTATGTAGGAATAGATAACTGGAATGCTCCACTTAACAGATGAGAAAATTGAGACAGAGAGATTGGCTCACTTGCCCGAGGCCACATACCTAGCAAGTGACAAAGAGGCTCCATGGCCTAAACCTTTAATCCCCATGGCTGCAGGACTTCTTTTGCATCAATGCCATCACCGTCAAGCGATCTTCCAACTGTTATTTGCTTACGTCTGAGGATTGTCCCCGGGAAGAGTGCAGTTCTATCCACATAAATGGATATCCTGCTTTACCTATCACTGTGAGCCTGGGCCCTGGTTCCTGGTTCCAGTGCCTGTGCTGGCAAAATTCAGCTTTTGACCTGCAAGATTGAAGGCCAGTGCTGTAGCTGAGTGAATCCACCCACCCTGAGCTTGTGGGAGGCTGACTGTGGAGCTGGCAGCGGCAGCTCCTCTGGCCCCCAGGCTGGCGTGGTCTTTGGTGAAAGATTCCAGCTCTCTCACAATATGTAGTCACGCACCTTGTTTTGTTTCCTGAGCACCGTAATTCCTGCCAGTGTTTTCTTTGCATTTATTAGTTTCTAATTATTCCACTTGTTTCACTCTCTGACCTCTCCACTCTCACTCCTAAATTCTAAATTCAGCTCTTTTGTTCTCATTTTTTCCTAGAAGTGTCTTCCCCTCTGGCTTCTCCTTTTACAGCCTCTGGGGTCTCCTCTGTATTTACTTGGCCGATGTTACTGCCTCAGTCCTTCATTCATGTTAACTGGCCCAGCTGTGTCCACCTCCTTTTCTGACATGAATTCAGTTGTTTGCATAAATATGTTTGAGTTTTGTCATTACAAAGGTTGCATAAAATTCTGTTTTAAAGGGAACTCAAGGACCTTGTTCTTTAAAAACCCTAAATGATTTTGTTTACCTTGCTCTTCTTCTGGATTTACCAGTCATTCACTTGCTCTCCTTACTCTACCCAGTCGTCTATCCACCCCTCCATCTTCCATCCATCCTTCTGTCATGTGTTTTTGGTGGCTTCATCTAACCTTTCCCGTCTTTAGCTAAGAAGGACATCGTGAGGATTTAATCCCAATCCCTCTTGCTATAATTCTCTCCCTCGTGCACACTCTCCAGGTATGTATTCAAAATGTGCTCTTATTTTTCCCACAAAAGTTAACACATCACAATGTCCCTTTAATCTGAGCTTATTTTTATTGTTATTGTTGAATAACCAAATATTTAGTCTTGGCCTGCTAAACAGAATTGCCATAAAATTTATTTTTGTAGGCCTACGCCTTTTCTTTGGAATAGGCTTTTTTCAAAAGCCTAGTTTTGTTGATGATTTGAAACTGTTCTATTTCTCGGAATTTAAATGATTATGAATGATACCCAGTGGGCTCACCAATTCCATTACAGAGTTTCTACCCTGCTCTTCATGGGAGCTGCTCTCACCAATGCTGGGTGAAGCCGCCTCACAAATCTTCTCTGAAAGGTCTTCCGGCTGCCTGCCCCTCACTGACTTGGCTTAGCCTTTCTTTTTTTTTGGTCCTGGGGATCGAACTCCGGTCCTTGCTCTTGCGCAGCATGCGATGAAACCACTGAGCTAAATCCCCGGCCCCTAGCTTAGGCTTTCTTATCTTCTTCTGAGGCCTTAATGGAAGATAAAGGTGACAAGCTAGCACATTCTGCCTTGCTTCTCTTCCTGGGCCATCCCACCCTTCAGTGTTCCTTCTCTTCTTTATCCTGCCTCCTGTCAGCTCTAGCCAGTCTCTCTTCTTTAGCATTCCCAGTTGCTGCTGACCATGGACTGTTTCCAGACCTCTGAGGGAATCTGAGGAAATGCAGTATTTAGCCCATCTACACGTTCAGTTCTCTCCTTTCTCCGGCTGTCTTTGAAGTTCCTGCCTTCCTACTGGGTGTTTACATCTTGTTCGGGGCATGCAAGCAAACACCTTTACTTTCTCTTTCTCCCTGTAAGTTAGCTCCTAACTGCTGCAGTGGGTCTCAGCTTAGCTTATTTACTGTAAATCTACTCCCTACCCTTCCTCAAGTAGAAGGCCAATTTACGTTTCTTGATTTTCTATTATATGTAACAATCCATATAATAAATTTATCCAATATGAAAATGTCCATTTATGACTCCCTTGGATTAGAATAGTAGCCTATTTAGGAACATTCAAAACTATTAGCATCCTGGGCTATTAGCTCAGTGGTAGGGCACCTGGCTGGCTTTGGCAAAGCCCGGGGTCTGATGGAAGGTTGATGAGAGAAAAAAAAGGAAAAGAAAGTTGATTACAGTCTGTCAGTCTATTGGCTTTGCTTTTGCCTTGAGATGATGGCAATCAACTTACTTTTATTAAGTTTTCTGTACTTTCTCTGTTTTTCAGAGTCCTAAAAGTATTTTTTGAGTTAAGCAATTTTGAAATTATAATACAAGAAATATAAGACTAGCTCAGTGTCAAAAATATTTGAATGAAAATTCAATGACAATGAATGTATTTGGATTCTGTATGACTATAGTTTATACAAATCCTGGATCAAAGAGGGTGAATAACTTCTGTGGATATTAACTGGTAGAAGATAATCTTTTACTTTTTGTTTATATGGCAATTTTAAGGGAAAATTATAGGAATATTTTCCTTTCTCATTTACTTCCAGGGAAAGTCACATGACTACTTTTGTTGTCAATGTAATTTCATATTGGCTGCCCCATAGAAGCAACTGAATCTCTATTAAGAGGGATGTGTAAACTTCTTTCACAAAAGAAGGAAAGTTGCTAGAAATGCATGATGTTACCAGGTCAGTACACCACCAAGAGTCACACAGAGAGTACCTAGTTCTGTCTGGTCCCAGACGGGCACACACCTAAGTGTAAAATCAGAGGCTTTTGAACGCTTATTTTCCAGACATGGAGAAGTGTTTCAGTCTACTGTGTTGTTCTATTAATTTACTGTAGATTGAGTTGTCTTTGCCTCTGGACATTCTTGTGTTCAACTGGGACTTTGGCCAAAAACTTGAGCTCTGCCTTAGTCTCTTCTTTGCTCACAGCTTTGGTCAGTCACAGACCTGCAGATCTTAACAGTACCTTCTTGCTCTCCAGTTTTGACTCAGCACCATATGGCTTTTGGCAAAGTCGGGACACAGCTCCAGCCTAAACATCGAAGCTCAGCCCCCTGAGGAAATAACCCTTGTTTATTCCTGTAGGTCATAGAGCTATGATGCAAACAGGGTAGGGAAGCAGCTTGGTGAGGGAAGAAGCACATGTGAAAGAGGAAAAGAAAGTAAGTGGGTAAGGGAGGGGAGAGGACATTCTAATAGACAAGACGTGGCTGATTCTGAGCAGCATTTTCTGAGTCCAAGAAAAATACTTTTCTCATATCCGTTTCTTTCTAAGGATAAGGAGCTTTCACCTGGATTTAAGAGGAAGGAGGATCCAAAGTCTGGTTTCAATTAACATGATTTAGAATACACGAGGAGTATTTTCCATAACGTTTCCATAGCTTACCACAGGGGTAAGGACACAGGCAAATCTTACACGCCCCTCCATGGAAATGAGAATGTAGAAATCTTCAGGGAGGTGGTTGTTGTTTTGCCCACCCTGGGTCCTGTGTCCCAAACTCCCTCCAACGTGTGCTATTTTTGGCTTGCAACCTTCTTCCAGGTAAGTATGGTGATGAAGGTCTGAACTTTAAGGAAGAGAGGCACTAAATGTGAGGAGCCAAACATCTTCCCACTTCTCACATCACACAAATTTCCCTCAACACTGTAAGACCTGGAGATCCAGAAGCAGACTTAAAACTTCCCCAGTAAGATTGACACCAAATTGTGAATCTTGAATGAAGATGCATCTAACAACCACTAGAATCCAAGAATCCCAGAGGCATCTTTTTCTGTTCTTCCCTTAAATCCTTCGGCAAAATTTTCAATCCACTCCATAACAACTAGCAAGCTGTCAGATTTGTTGTTGAATAAACTATTCTTCCAAGGCTGGAAGTACTATCTGCTTTATCTTCCTCCAAAGGCTCCAAAGAAAGGGGACTTTATTGGATAAAGTTCAGAACCATAAGCATGAAGTATGAGGTTCTCATGAATGGACCTCTGCTGACATTTTCCAGCGTCAGCCTGTTTCTTGTGTACCCTCCTTACCAACCTAAGTTACACCCTGCCCGACCTAGTTATGTTCTCTGGCCCCGCCAGTGCTTGCTTCTAATGAATGCTCTTCCTCTCCTTTCTGGCTGACAAATTCCAGCTTACCCTGCACATCTCAGACTCCCAGAAAACAGACTATTTTAGCTTTCTCCAGCATCCTCAGGCACAGTTAACTATTTCCTTCTTCATAATCCTATTATACTTTTTTTCTGTGGTCTCACACTTTATTTGTTTGGCTATTCATCATCTCTATCAGCTCGAAAGCCTGTGGAAACCAAGAAATTTGTGTCTTCACATCTCCAGGTTTTAACCAGGGCCTGAGTACTAGGAGTCTTGAACAGCTGCCCTTTATTGAGCCCTTAGGCTCCAGACATTGTTTTATGTAAGTTCTTAGTAAGGAAATTAAATAAGTATATCACTGAAGAGTCTCAGAAATCGTCTAATATATTATCCCCATTTGCACATGGGGCAATGAAGGCATAGAGGGATGAGCAACTCGTGTGAGTAAGGCCACACACACAGCAAGAACTGAAGCTGTGACTTTGAACCCCAGCAGGCTGACATCAGCTTTGTCAACCATATATTCTATTACCTGGAGTAATTATTTGATGAGTGAATGAATGAGAACAAGTTACACAAGTGTTAACTCACTCTAGAAACATCAGCTATGCTTTTTGTTTGCTTAGAAATAGAGCCTGAAGGTAGGATGAAGGAAAGTGTGCTCTGCGCGGACTCCTCTCAACTCTCAGGTGCGCTGGTGCAGGCGAAGCCACTGCGGTCTGCTGCTAAGGGAAGGCCTGAGGGAAAGGGTGATGGATGGGCTGCTTCCACCTGAAGGGCCCCAGGGACTCTGGCCTGAGGGAATTTGCTCTGAATTAGGGACCCCTGAGGGGCTGGGGCAGGCTCCAGGACCCTCAATTAGACGTTAAAGAAATCTGCTCATCTCTATGGCTGACCATGAACCTGGGCTGGCCCTGGTAGAGACTGGGCCCCTTAGGACCTCTGAGGACAGACCTGTGTCTCTGGTTGTAACCATTGTGATGCACAGAGGCCCTCTGTCCTGAGATGAGGGATCAAAGATGGGTTGGCCGTGCCAGGGCCCTGTTCCATGGTGGTGCTGAGTGGGCAGCCCCAGGAGTGATGCTGCCCCCACAGCCACCTGCTTCTGTAAACGACAGAGTGTGTCACTGGTTTAGTGAACCCAAGGGCTCATGGTCTGCTGAGACTGTGAATGAATTGTGAATGTGTAACAAGTTATCAGAGCAAAGCAAAGATGCAAGCCTCCAAAGAGCAGTGTAGTTGACTCTGGATATTTGAGATTTTGATTAAAAAAATAATGTTACTCCAAACCTCTACATGTGAGAGAATAAATTGATTTAAATTTTCTGGAAAGTGTTTTGATAATATGTATTAAATGCCTTAAAAGCTTTATACCCTTTGATACAGCAATTTCACCTCAAGGAATTTATCTTAAATAGTAAGCATGTAAAGATTTATATTCAAGGACGGCGCATGATGTATGTAAGCAAGTAAAGATTTAACGACAAATCTGACATGGTGGTACATGCCTATAATCTCTGTGCATAGGAGGCTGAGGCAGGAGGATTGCCAGTTTGAGGCCAATTTGGCTACAGAGTAAGACTTTGCCTTAAGAAGAAGATTTAACAAGAGAGAATTTGATTAAATAAGTTATGGTTTAGTTGTACATGGTAGATAATACAGCTCCACGAATGTAATATGGGGAAATTATTATTGACATAAAAGATGTTCCTAATATATTTATAAAAATAGTAGGTGTAGAATAATGTAGTCTTCTGTAGAAAACTAAAATAAAAATTCTAGAAGGATATGTATTAAAATGCTGTCTCCGTGGGATAGGATTAAAAGTGTTTTAAATAATCTTTTAGCTTACATTTCAAAGCTACAAAATTTTTTAAAAGAGAGAATTGAAGGAAGAAATGGAACCAGAGGTAAATTGGGAGGGGAAGATGAGTTGAAGAGTGAGGGGAATGGGAAAAAAGAATTAAGACATATTATGTACAGGTACAGATTCCCCACGATTGTGAGCATTATGTATGGCAAACATGTACTAATAAAAATTACACACATTTAACAACATACACAGTGGACTTCCGTAAGTTCTGTCCTGTGTAGTTGGTGATCAGTGGCCCCTGTAGGGCTGCTCTGAAGTCTGCTGTTGCCAGAGAGAGTCTTGTGAGACAGTGAGCCGTTACTTCTTCTGCTCTATTGGAAATGAAATGAGGCACTGCAAGCCTGTAGAAAGTACTCAAAGCCTTGCTTGAAAAGGTTGGAACTTTGCCACATAAATCCACTCTCTCCCAAATATTATTAGCTTTATTTAATCTTGAAAAACATCATTATTTTTCTAACATTGCCCAGGGCCGGTCTGTCTTGACTTAAGGAATTAGACAGCATGCGTTTGGGCTCTTCAATATCATCATTTATAAAAGGATTCTAAAATCTGGGTTGAGAAGCCTCTTGAGGAAAATAAGCATCGCTGTGTGGCAGACACAGTTGGGGAATCTCAGAAAGTCAGAAGAGAGAATATGTGAGACAGCGGCATTCTAGATTCTCCTGAAACTGGCAAAAGTCCACTGTGCCACACAATTTTTAAAAAGCCCAAGCTTCCCCAAACTACAATCAAAAGCCTCCACCCCATTAGCAAAGATTTGCTGAGCACTGGTCAGATATGAACTACCCAATGCTGTGCTACAGCTTACAGAATCCATTGTGACTATGACCTCTGACGCAGGGAGAAGGAGCAAAGTGTCAATTTGCCTTCTGAAATGAGCAATGCACTGGGATTAAAGGTAGCTTTGGACTTTAGCTTTAGTAAGAGTGGGGATTTCTGTCTTTATGCCATATGATTTTTGGAAAGTTACCGAACGTCTCTAAGCCTCAAAAGGAATAGTTCATGACATTTACCTAACTTGTGGAGTATCTGGGGTACAAATGCCAAAATACCTGCACTTGTATTTTAAATGGTACTTAGTGTGTGCTCAACAGTCGTTAGCTGTGAGTATAATTGTTTGATTACAGATTTCCTTTCTGTGGGTCATGATTTGTCCCATGAGAGCACTGCATTTTGGAAGCAGTGAACCACCCCTGGCTGATAGTTCTTATACAGCAGGCTGGATTCTTGCTTTTGCCTGCTCTCTTCTGAAGCAGCTAAGGGGAGCTTCCTGCACAAAAGCCAAAGGCCAGAGCATGCTTGTATTTGGGGCAAAGAATTGAAAAGATTATTGGTTGTGAAATACCAGAAAATTTATTTAGGTTTATCATGTAACGTTTGAGCAGGAAGGAGATTGGCATGAGCCCTGGGAATGGAAGCAGAGCTATCAGTGAGCACTGGGGGATCATATAATTTTAGACAATGTGCTTTCTTTTCATCCTTCTTTTTAAGAAGAGCACAGCAGGAGACATGAAAGCAATTTGTTGGTGAATGAAGATGTTCTTTGAAGAACGTTTGGGTCCCAGCTCACATAAAATGTTTAAAGGATATGCATTTATTATTTAAGCAGGACTGTGAGTACAGATCCTCTGTTTTTGCAACAGGTATGATGAGGAACATCATGGCATCAAAGTGCTCTAAAAATCATCCAGAATGGTCACCCCGCATGAGCCAGTTCTTCTGGGTCTCCTTTGGAAATAGAATTATATGATTTGGGCTGCATTACTTTGTTTCCACCTGAGAAGCATCTGTGGGTTCAGACAGCTAGAGCAATGTAACCTGTTGGCAATTGCTTTGCACCTTGAGCTGCGAAGGTGCCCTTATATTGTAATTATAATTCAGGACCCAGGCCCTGTTGAGGGTCCAGGTAGGTTTCTGGCAGACAGGTAAAATCTAAGAAAACTGCTCTCTGGCTAGCATTTCAGCCTCAGACAGAAAGCTGGTGTGAGAAGAGAGCTGTGTGGCCCTAGTCCTTTCCTAAGAGCAGCTGGAGAATGTCTTTGCCCAGAGCCTTTTTGTACCCTAGAGAACATATCATGCCTCAGGCACATACTGCATAGCTATGTCCAGAAGAAAGAACATTTAAAATGTTGTTCATAAGGCATATCATAATTCTGGAAGTTAAATACTAGCCAGCACAATTAAGTTAAAGAACTCTCTTAAGTTTTTGTGTAAGCACCAAGTTAGGGAAGCCTAGTCGAGTAGTATTTTACCCTAGTGAAAGTGCTTGGTTTGTAAAGGCATTTTAATAGAATTTGCCTTACAGACATCATTGCTGTCACTTAAAAGAGACAGTGTGAATGATCGTCTCTTAGCCTGGCTGGCTTCCTTGTCACGTTAGCATCTGGATATGGGGTGAAGGCAGGGACCGGTTGCCATGGCAACAGCATCTTTGGTAAGCCGTTGAGAAAAGTCATTTCTCTCTGAATGCTAATAAGTTGTCACTTTTGTCTTAAACTTGCTGTTTCCCACTGTTTCCCTGATTACCAAGAAGCCAGAGAGATTATTTACAGATCAAGGGCTTTGGTGGGATCTGATCATCTTGTACTAATTTATTGTGGATCTTCTAGGAGAAGGAAAAAAATAATTTGAAGCAAAATGTTAAGGGTTAGGTTTGCTCAAGTTTGACATTTATGATTTTTACCCCAGGGAAGTAAGACTTTTCTGTAGTACTTTGAAAGTCATTCTTTAAGTGGAAACTCTCTAGTGTTGAAGCCGATTCAGCTGCTGTCTGTAAATTACCTGACCCGTGGGGGCTGGGCCAAGCTGCTTATAGGGTGCAAGAGATGCTTCTTCCACTAAAAGGTTGTGTGAGGTAATGAAGGAGATCATCCTGAGGCAAAATCTCCATACAAGATATATTTTCAGATCCTGGAAGTCTCTTGCAACAAAAGGTTTTAGTTTTCCTCACCATCATCTCCAGAACATAGGTAAAAGACCCCACACACTAGTGGAAGTAAATGATTGTGTGCATCTCTCATGTACAACTGCTTGTTGAGTAAACTGTGACTGGGATTTAACTGCCAAATGGGCTACCATTTCAATCCTTAGGGAGTAGACGTTGTTGTTGGCAAAGCATGTGATAAATTGTGCGCTATGTCCAATTCCTTGGATTAATTGAGGTTGGACCTTAAGTCTGTCATGTGCTAGTGGGACTTAATAACCACTTAAGCCTCAGTTTTCTTATGGGAAAATAGAGAAAACAATAGTTTTGTATTAAGGGAAGGATGAAGTTAAATGAGATAATGCATGAGCATTGATTATGCATGAGCAGTGCTGGCATACGATGGGGAAAAATGATCCAATTCATTATCATTACTGTTTTGTCAACATGGAAGATCTCTGGTGGTCTTATGCTGTGGACAAAAATGTGGTCTAAGGTCCAGAATTCGGGAAGGTGTTCACTGTATTTACAGTGTCTATTATACCAAGTCCATCAGACTAAAGCAGTTTCTGACCTGAGAATGGTGTGCAAACAACAGTGTGGCCCAGACTGATGCAAATCTAATTCTCTAAGTAAAGCTTGTCCTTGACTGTTTACCATCTGCTAAGAATAATATTGGAAAAATGTTAATGACATGGGATCATAGCCATGATATGCTGTTAAATGAATGGAGCGAATTGCAAAGCAGTAAGTATGATATGACTCTGTCTTAAGTAGGTAGAGAAGAAAGGAATATATGGAAAATATCTGCACACATAAATGTTTACCCACAGAATGAGTAGATATCTCTGAGTCTTGAGATTATGAGTGGTTTTTATTTTCATCTTTTACTTTACATACTTTCTACAGCAAATATGTATTGCATTTGCAGTTTTAATAAATAGTCACTTTAAAAATGAAGCTGGGGTTGACCCTGAAATATGAATTGGCCGGAAGCTTCTTGTGTTTGTTTGGTATTATTAAATTGTACCTGTGGCAGGAGATCAGAAAGAGAAATCCCCGTAGGGCTTTGCACACCGGTCTGGTGCCTCATTAGAGTCATCTTTCGTTTTCTGGGAACAAGGCCCAGGAAAACTGAGTCACAGTTGTAACTTTGTCATTCTGAGGTCCTTTTCAAATCTGTCCCCTTATGAAAGAGGCCCTGGATGAACCTGTCTGTGCTGATGTCTAAACTGGCTCCTCCCAAGTGCTCGCCATGGGTCTGACTGTCCTGCTCTGATCCAGGAGCTTCTCACCAGACCTTCTGCAGAGGAGAATGGAGCCATAAAGGCAGCCAGAAAGGGGTCTCCCTTCTTCTTTCTCTGGGGTCTGTGCGACTTTTCAGTAGAACCTGGATGATCTCCCTTAAGGGAACATAATGCCATTAGATTCAGAGGTGCAATTGGACATAAAAAAGTTACCTTTCCAAAGGAAATCCAATTACTTCCCACTGGCAATCTGTACTGCACTCTGCATGAAGTGCTGTGAAACTGTGTAACAGAAACATGTGCGATGCCTTTGTGAAGGTGAGCAGACCTGGAGAAGGGACTCAGCAGTCTGCTGATGAGTCCAGTTGCTTAGTATCACTGGAGCCCGACTACTGCTAGCTTACAAATGTTTTGGAAGATGTCGAATCACCCCGCTGCAGACAGGCAGGTCTGCCCATGCCCTACCAAGGTCCTGAGTCTCACAGAACACGCCGAATCAGCCCGCTGCAGACAGGCAGGTCTGCCCACGCCCTACCGAGGTCCCCAGGAGCGTGGAATACACCGAAACAGCCCGCTGCACCCAGGAAGTTCTGTGCACGTCCTACCGAGGTCCTGAGTCCCGCAGAAGACACCGAATCACCCCGCTACAGACCGGCAGCCACCTGGTTCCACACTACAAAGACGCAGAAGAAACCAGACCACCAGACCAAGGTACTGAGTCCCGCTGCTCCCGGCCCAGA
Source organism: Heterocephalus glaber (assembly GCF_000247695.1). The sequence continues at coordinate 3,999,749 of NW_004624884.1, forward strand.
GGTAGGAGCTTCTGAGCCGTCGTCCCACTTCTCCTGGTCCAGAGGAAGGGGCTTCCCGGTCACAATCCCTCCCGCTGCTCCCAACCCAGAGGAAAGGGCTTTTGGGCCACCTTCTGTCCTGCTGCTCCTGGCCCAGAGGAAGGGGCTTCCAGGCCACCATCCCTCCCACTGCTCCCGGCCCAGAGGGAGGGGCTTCTGAGC
>NW_004624884.1:4005131-4048172 GCF_000247695.1 Heterocephalus glaber
GTGAAGGGAGGGCTAGGAATGGGGAAAAAGTAAGAACCAAGATGCATTATGTAAAGGTACAATTCCCAATGAGAAATGTAACTGTGTTTTATACCTACAATGTGCCAATAAAAGAATTTGATACAAAAAAACAAAACAAAACAAAACAAATGTTTTCCCATGATTACCAATGGCTGCTGGTTTTAAAAAAAAATTCCTCATCTTGAGAAAACATAGCTTCAGAAGTTGAATTTAGTGAGTAGCCCCAATGGAATATTATCATTGTTTCAATTTTAAATTTGAAGGGAAAATGCATTCAAATAGATGTGACTTCAGTAGTAGACATTTCAGAGGGCCATTGGTGAAAGAGTTCATTCTTCCTAAGATCAGAAAATGTGTTATACTAAAATCTTTGGGATGACTTCAGCATTGTATGCTGTATCAGATTAGAAAAAAAGTAGCTCTTGCTTAAGAGAGCTGCACCCGATGCTTTGATGACCTGCTTTGGGAGCGCCCTATGATGAAGAGATGAAGAGATATGAATTGTGCCTGGGGGGCTACATGGTCAGGACCCCGTTGAACACTGTGTATTGGGAAGGGGCAGGGTGAAAGCTGGGCTCTAAGAAATGATGCCGGTAAATATGTGTTACTGGGCATGAGATGAAGTTAGGAACTTCGTAAAAAGCCTGCTGGAAAGATGGAAAGAGGTGACAGGAAGGTTGATAGGGTGTGTTCAAAGCAAATTGGCTGTGGAACTGGATTACTGAGAGGTTTATACCTGAGTGGAAGGCATTCATCAGAGAAAGGGGCAAGTAGAGGAAGAGCCAGTTTGCTTGGGAGACACGGGGAGGAGAGCTTCACTTCAGATTGCTGACTGGTGCTCAGAGTGAGAGGAGTAGCCGGAGAACTCGAGCAGGCAAATTAAAGGCTAGGTCTAGAACCATCTTCTTTGCACCGTCTGGCAAAGGTTCAACAGGGTATGAAAACATCCTGCAAATGCATTTAAAAGTAAAAAGAAGAGCACCGAAAACTTGTAGGGTGGGTGGTAGAAAGAGAGCCAGGAAAGAACTCTAACTTTTGGCCACAGATAATGATTCTTCCACTTCTCTCTTATGTTTAAAATCACCTGTTAGTTTTTATCTTCTTTCTCCCCAAATTCCCATATTTACTTGGCTAAGTTCCATTGATTACACCTTGGGAGACTCATGTATTAATTTTTACTCTCCATTATCAGGACAACCATCCAAGCTTTTATTCATAATGGAAATCTGATTGAAACACAAGCCTAGGGTTTACGTGTCTTGGAACAGTACCCAACCTGGGATGTATTTCTGCTTTTTTTTCCTATTCACTTGCAGCACATTCTCAGAACTGGCAATCTGAAGCAGCTCTTTTAGTAGTTACTCTTAGGCTACCAGGTACAAGTCAAGCTGTAGGCATTCATTTTAAAACCTTACCCTTTGCACTTCATTCCTGGCTCCTCTTTTCAGTGATATGTATATTTACCATATGACCACTAGTATGTTGCAGCCACACCAAGTTACTTACCAGACTCAACTAGCTTAGGCTTTTGTGTCTTTGCCTGTGCTATATCACCTCTTGTAAGGCCATCTCTGTAGTGACCAGGTCCTCATTCTGCAAGATGCAGAGAAAGGTTGCCTCCATTAGGCAGCTCTCCGTGACCCTGTTCCTGACCTTTGATGGAGATAACTTCTCTCCTATGTTTCCATTTCATTCATTCTACTTGGGTATAATGAATTGAATGTATGATTGTCTTTTCTCAAAGACTTTGAAAAACTTCCTGGAAATTAATTTTTGGTGTCTCCAGTGTGTGGCAAACTGCCTGATTCATAATCGAAGTTCAAGAAATATTTCACATATTAGAAGGAGGCAGTGAATGAGCTGTGAGAGAGACAGGAGGAAAAACAGGTGAGTGTCAGTGAAGACAAGGAAATAAGGACCAAAAAGTGAGGTTGGCTATGGACCCAGTGGATTCCCAGCAGGGAGGTTTCTCGAATGATGATAGCCTGCACTCTCTTACTGTCCCTGATTCTGAACTTCCTCCAGCCTGGGTTCTGTTTCCATATTGTTCCTTTGCTGCCCTCTGGGAGGTCACCACTGATATCTACTCTATTTTGGGTCTGGAATGTGCCCCCAAATCACAGGTGTTCAGGGCTGGGTCCTCAGCTTGGTGTTACTGGGAGGTGATGAAACCTTTAAGAAGGGGCCCTAGTGAGAGGGCTTAGGTCCCTGGCGGCTGCCCTCGAAAGGGATTTGGGAAGATGGTCTCTTCCCCCCGCCTTTGCTTTCTGGCCACCATGAGGTAAGTAGCTTGCTCTTCCACAAGCTCCCCTCCATGATCCTGCCTTGCCACAGGCCCAAAAGCAATGGGGTTGGTTAATCAGTCATGGCTTGAAACCTCCACAAGGGGGAGCCAAAATTTCCTCTGTTTAAGGTGATTTCTCTCCCGTATTTCTTACAGGAAGGGGCAACTGACTAACACGATATCCTAACTGCAAAATCCAACAGATTCTCCTTACCCTGTCTTCAGGACGTCCATGCTGCCCTTAGAGATGTGGCCATGTCTCAGGCTGAGCAGAGTGAGGTGGTGACAGATGTCCATGGAATTGGGGAGGTTGATCAGTGATTGTCAGGATGTTATAACTGTCTTCTTCCTAGGTGCTGACAGTAATAGCAGGGGCTTGGTGTGGGGGGCACATTACTTTCACAGGAAGATGAGAAAGGCAACAAGAAGCAAGCTTGGGAGGGTCTGGGGACTGGCGATGGAGGGGTGGTAAGGGTGAGGAGGCCAGTGTGGCGCTGGCATCCATTCAGCTTGTGCTGAGAGTCTTGGGTGGAAAGCTGGACGGCATGTGGAGGGATGCGATGAGAGAGGACAGGACAAAGGGGCCGTGTAAGCACGCACTCTCAGAACAGCTCATCCAAGCTTGCAAAGAAGGCCTGAGCCCCGTTCAAAGGCCTGACCGCCTCTTTAAGGCCCTCCCTCCCAACACTGCTGGATTGGCAACCAAATTAATTGTGTGAATAATTAATTTGTACTGGGGATGGAACACCAAACCTTTTCACTGAGCTGTATCCCCAGCCCTTTTTAGTTATTTTTTGTTGTTTTTTGTAAATTTTGGTACAGGATCTCACTAAGTTGGTGAGTAGCCCAGGCTGGGCTTGAACTTGCAGTCCTCCTGCCACAGCTTCCCAGAGCGCTGGTATTGTAGATGTCCGCTGTCTCCTCTTCTAGGACGTGTACTGTGCCTTGTCTTGACTGTGACTTCCAGGACACTTGTGCCAGGGTGGTGAGATGCTGGCACCTGATGCAGGGCCTCACTCACGGCCACGCAAGGTAGAGGCAAGGGCCGACCAGGCGGGACATTTCTCAGCCTTGCTGTTTCCATTTTTTTATCTACAGATTGTAAAACTGACTAAGAGGCATTAAAAACTGTGGTTTATTTAATTTATGGGGGGAAAAGTTTTAACTATACCTAGTTTAGCTCCCATTAACAGGAAATGTTAGATATCCAGACAATTAAAGACTACTGTTTTTTAAAGGATAAGATTCCTTATTTTGGCATTACATATATTTATGTTTTGGCTATTATATATGAAATGGACATTAAATATATGATATATAAAATTTATATGTGAAATTTAAATATTTATATATATATACAAATATATCATATATAAATTAATATCACTTATTAAATGTATGTATGTCTTTGGCTAAAAGGTAATTTATTTTGATTTATTGATAACTCAAGATTGTCCTTATCAACACCAGTAGTATTTCACTTAACATTTATTGAGGTCTATGAAATTCCCCCGTACTAAATGAGTTCCTATATCTGATTGCCATGAAAAGGCAGGGAGGAAATAAGGGTTGCTGAATTCAGGAGATGCCATGAGGCGAACATTCTCAGGGCTCTCCATGACACGCTTTCTGGCAGCACTTTGTCCTTCCAGGGTGCTGGTTTTACCTGTAAAGGAAATGTAGAGGCACAGTCATTATTCTCAGTATCCTTGTGGTCCTGTAAACATATGGGTTTTATTGGTTATTTCTTCATTCAACAAACCTTTACTTAGTACCTGATATATGCTGGACACTCTTTTTTTTTTTTTTTTTGGTACCAGGGATTGAACTCCGGTCCTTGTGCTTGCGAGGCCGGCAGCGGAACCACCGAGCTAAATCCCTGGCCCAAGCTGGACACTCTTAAGTGCTTGAGATTTATCAATGAGCAAAGCAGTCAAAGATCCTTGCCTTCATAAAGCTGATGCTGTTAGGAGAAAGAGGCAAACAATAAATAAATAAATGTAATAATCAGTAAATCACAGAGCATGCTCACAAGTGACAAGCACTATTAAAAAAAGTAGGACTCGAAAGGAGGGTTTGGAGTGAGAGGACAGAGTCAGGGTACAGGGCCGGCTACATGGATGAGGGCCTAAGGGGCAGCAGCAGCGCACCTGGAATAAAGCTTGTAAGTCCCGCTGGGTTTGGAGTGAAGGGTTTTGAGAGAGGGGGGAGAAGATACAACTAATGTTTTTAAAGGAGCACATTGGCTGTAGGTTAAAAAGTACATAAAAGAGACAAGAGCAGATGAGACTAATGCAGTTAAATCAGGCAAGAAAAAGCAGTTCCTGAGATAAGATCTGTGGCAGTGGGAAGACGCACTTGGGGAGCAGACTCAGTAGAATTTGCAGACAGGTAGAAATGTGGCCCAGGGGAGAGTAAGGTATCAAAGTACAACTGCAAGCAATGAAGTTGCCATCAGTTAAGAAGGGAACTCCTCTGAGTGGGGTTGAAAAGGAACTAAAATCCAAAATTTAGCTTTGGACCTCTGAGTAGAGATGTGTGTTCAAGAGCCATGTGGAAACCGAGATGACAGTGACAGGAGGCTTCCAGGGTAGAGGTGGTTCCAAGAGAGGAGTCTGGGAGTTGCTGACATTTAGTGTTTTGAGACTGGAGACTGCAGGAGAGATCAGCAAGGGAGCAGAGTAGATGGGACGGGGGGACCAAGGCCTGAGCTCTGGGTGCCCCTGCGCTAAGAGATGAGGGAGGAGCAGAAGGACCTCTGAGGTCACTGAAGGGGGTGACCAGTAGTTTCCACCACAGCTGAGAAGCTGGCAATCCATACACTGGTTAGAAGCAAGTGAATCAGCTCAGAAGGACCCAGGAGGCATTCCCATGCTTCCATTAGCAGCAGTAACAGTAAGAATAAAAACGGTAAAAATTAACACTATAGAAATCCATGGAGCCATTTTTTGCTACAAGATTTTTCATTAACACATGAGGAAACAAAAGTGTAGGGAGGTTTTGGAATTTGCCCAAGGCACAGGAACTTTGGTCACACTTCTGATTTTGATGGTTCAGAGGGGCTGGATTGATTAGGGGTTTGAGCCTCTCAATTTTTTTTTTTTTTTTTGTACCAGGTATCGAACTGGGGTCCTTGCACTTGCCAGGCAGGTAGTAGAACCACTGAGCTAAATCCCCGGCCCTGAGTCTCTCAGTTGTACACTAGCTGGATTCCTAATTGTATTAGGTACTTCAGTGCCCTCTGCTTTCCCTTCCTTCTCTCTTTTCCTTCCCTTTTCCCCTTCCTCCTCTTTCTCTTTTTCTTATTTTTCTTCCCCTTTCTCTCACCCCCCCCCATTTTGCCTATTAACTCCAGAAATAGGCCTACATGCTGAGTGTTTAGTTTTTATATTCAAGTCACTCTGTAGGAGATTTTTAAAACTTACCAGTTAATGACTTTGAAGATTTTCCTTATGTCCTCAATTAGGAAATAATTCAGTTCATTCTTGTTATGATCTCTTTTTAGATTGGCCTCAGTGCCTTTGAAAGAGCTGGTGAGTGTTCTTTTATTTGTTGGCAATAGCTAATAACGTACAATTTTCCTTTTCAGTGCACCTTGTCCCTGCTGTCCCTTAGCATTGCCCATGAGAATATCCCTTGAATGTGGGTACCATTTCTATTATTACCTGTCTTGGTCTGTTTTCTGCTTTTATAACAGAATAGCACTGACCAGGTGAATTACAAACAGAAGGATGTCTCGGAAGTCCAAGATGCAGGGCTTTGCCTGGTGAGGTCCTTCTTGCTGCATCACAGCGTGACACAGAGGAGGGCATCCTATGGTGAAAGGCACATGGGAGAGGTATGGGAGCAAAGAAGCACACTCCAGTTAGAGCCTGCTTGTGTGACTGAGCTACTTCTGGCAACATGGAGCCTTCATGACCTCATCAGATTTAAGTCTCCCACCTCCCAGTGCCATCACAGTGGCAAACAAATTTCAAGTGGTTTCCAGGGTCATTCAAAACACAACTACCTCTAACTCCATAGCCAACAGCTCCTGAGAGTGGAGCCTGAGAGTTCTTGAAGCACTCTCATCTTTCCCACGCACCTAACTCTTCTTGGCCACACTGATTTCTTAGGTGCCAGGGCCATCCCAATAGCAAGGCTACTAGAAATTTGGTGGGAGCAAACCATGGTGCACAACTGAGAGAGTTTTGGAGTGAATGAGATGAAGATTTTACAGTGTCATAATGATAAAGGCCGCCTTTTAAATTGTTCTTCTCATGTGTCCTATTGTATGTAGCTCCCTGATTAAAGGCCTTAAGGAGAATTTGGCAAGGGCTGTGTTAACAAAGGCAAATTCCACTCACATCTGCCAACAGCTGAGAGGACATTCTTGTGGTAACATCTCTGAATTATAAACAATGCCATGATAACCCTTGTAATTTGCAATGTCATCAGCTAAAATAAGAGACAATTATTGCAAATTGTGTTGCTAATATTTGAGAAACTGAGATCTAATGTTGCTAAATCTAATTCCTGTGAATTCCACAGGGTACTGAGTGCATTATAAGATTACACTGCTCTTGAGTGAGCGGGTCCTCATTAAGGCTGCTGGCTACTGAGTTTTTATTTCTCCTCTGGGAGGGCTGCTGAGTCAATGCTGCCAGTGGGAAGCCATGCTTTCCCAGCCTCCCCCACATACGGGCATCCCCAGTAGGTCTGTGGTCAATGGTGCAGTAAGAGAAGTCAGCGTGAAGGATGGGTTACTACCAAAAAGTGGAAATAGCTAAATAACCACACACAATTAAACCATCAAGGGAATGCTGCAATAGATCCAGGAAGAAAGTACTAAAGGGGGGAAGTCAGATGCATTAATATTTTAGGTCATTTTGCAGTTTGTGCTCTTATCATTACCGCCGCTGTTATTTAGCACTGTTGTGATGAACAGATATGGAACAGTTACTGTGAGCTCCATATCCACTGGACAAAATGCTTTCCATTAACTGCTTGATTGTCCTTACCAATCCTCATTAAGCTAAGTGCTGTTCTTGAACTCGTTTTACAGATGTAAGAATGGAAATTCACAGTTTACAGTTCAGTCATGTAGTTAAAAGGCTGAGCTGCTATTTGTACCCAGATCTAGTGGATCGAACTGTTGTGCTATATGGCCAATTGTGTAGAAAAGTCATAAATCTGGGGTAAAATTTTTATTTTAAATAGTAATAAATCTTTGTTCATTGGGCTGTATCCAACAGTTTGTAACAGTTAAAAAATAAGGGAGTTTAAAAATATTAGAAAATGAGAACTTTTGGGGGATAATAACTGCATCTATTTGACCTAAGGAATACTTTTTGTCTTATAAAATTATAAGATAGATATCATTATTCACCCATAAATAGATAACTAGAGATTTAAATTTCTCAAGAGCATCCCATCAGTAGGCAATGAAGCCAAGAGTTGAACCTTGTCCGGGCTTTTTCAGTTATTTCCTACAATCTCCACTGCATGTGCAAGCACACACATGTATCTCCGAGAATAGTGGGCTAAATATGAGTTTTTGAGGGATATAACGCTAGCATTGTAAAATTCTTGCTGTAAAATATTCATGGATTTGGACTAAACTTTGTTACTTTCTTGGATCAGCAATTTGTTTGGTGCTTGAGTGTGTTCTACAGCTACACTATCAAGTGAGTCTCCAGTCTTCTGTCTTTTGTATTCTGAAACTTCAAATGTTGGGAAATTTACTCCCAAATCAGGCCTCACCTATTCTGAATTTTTTTTCTAAAGAGATTTCAGCTTTGTCTCCTCCCTGGCCATTGTATGGGTCCTGGGAAAACCTTTGCTATGTACAGAACATAGCTTAGGGATCTTCTACAAGAAAACCATGTGAATATTAAAGATAACCACTGTGATCCACTTCAAATCTTTTCTAGTCTTCTATATTCTTTAAGTATTCTTTTTGTAACACAGATTTGGATCTTTCTCAAGCCTATGTATTCTCTGCTGAAGGGCCTCAATTTTGTCTATATTGTTCTTAATCACAGTGCTTAGGATTACTCACTTCTCCCTGAGTGTGATCTTACCAGAGCAGAAGAATCTTCAGTGGCTTCTCTCTGAACTTCTCTTCACATAATACTTTTAAGTTAGATTGCCAGTAGCCTATGCATGTGCTAACTATTGCACTTTTATATTTACTCTTATTTAACTGTTTCATGTAATATTTGCCTTTCAACCTAACCCTGCCATTCAATATGGTTACCAATGTTCCTAAATCAGTCATTTCAAGCAGGAAATGGCACTCTGATATTCTCACCAGCAATTTCACACATAATTAGGTGTGTAGAAAAATTATTGGAAGAACTGAAGAAATAGTTTTTTTGCAGGATATTTTAACTGGGACATAATATTTTTACATCTTTATGGGGTAAAATACAATAATGCAATATATGTGTACAAAGAGTAATGACCCAATTGGGGTAATAAACCTTCTATATCCTCAAGCATTTGTCATTTCTATGTGCTAGAAACTTCCATAGTCTTCTGGTTATTTTGCAATAATAACATTGGTTGTTGTGACCAATCGATACTTTACTAGTGCTGTCGAAAGCGAGAGCCACTTCCTCCTCTCTGTGTCTTGGTGTCCCTCATCTAATCTCTTTCCATCCCTGACCTCTCCTGTTCTTCTCAGTTGCTTGTGACCACTATACTTCTGTTCTATTATTATTTATATTCATGGTATGATTATTATTTTAATTTCCACAAATGAGTTGAAAGCATGTGGTATTTTCCTTTCTGTTTCTGGGTTATTTCGCTTAACAAAAACTGACCTCCAGTTTCATCCATGTTACTGCAAATGTTCATTCTTTTTGTGGCCGAATAACATTCTACTCTTTATATACACACCACATTTCCCTTATGCACTCATGCATTAATGAACACCTTTGTTGATTCCATATCTTGGCTAATGTGAATAGTGCTGCAGTAAACATGTGAGTGCAAATGTCTCTTTGGTACAATAATTTCATTTCCTTTGGATATGTACCCAGTAGTACAATCACTGGATCATGTGTCAGTTGTATTTTTAGTTTTTAAAGACTCTCCATACTGTTTCCATAGAGGCTGTACTGATTTCCATTCCCATCAATGATGCACGGGAGTTCCCTTTTCTCATCATCCTTGCCAGTGTTTGTATTTTTTCTTTCTGATGACAGTTATTCTAACTGTGGTTAGATGGTGTGCCATTTTTTTTTTATTCTTAAGTTCTTTTATTGGTACATTTTAGGTATGCAATATGTTTACATTTATCATTGGGTGCTTGTACCTGTACATGATGTATCTTGGTTCTTGTTTTTTCCCCATTTCCTGTGAGCCCTTCATCTCCTCCACCCTTCCCTATTTACGTAGACTTCATTTCCATTTTTTTTTCTTTTCTCATAATTTTTCCTTTCCCTTCTTTCCTTTCCCCTTCACCTCCCACCACCCTTACACTTTTGGATTTTTCTTCCGATTTCAAATTATCAATTATTCATTTTAATCATTTTAACCCTTATTTACACTTTCAGTTTCTCACACTAGAGAAACTATTTGGTATTTACAAGTTTGTCCTGTTTATTTCACTTAACAGTATGGCCTCAATATGCATCCATTTAGCTATAAATGACTCTAGTTTCTCATTGTTTATGGCTGAGTAGTACTCCATTTTTTAAAAAAACCCACATTTTCTTTATCCAGTCTCCTGTTGATGGGCACTTGGGCTGTTTCCAAGTTTTAGCTATTACAAACTGTGCTGCTATAAACATGGGTGCACATATATCACTGTGTTATGATTCTTTTAATTCTTTGGGGAAGATACCCCTTAGGGGAATAGCTGGGTCAAATGGGACCTGTAGTCCTAGTACTTTGAGGTATCCCCATACTGACTTCCACAGTGGTTGCACCAGTCTGCATTCTCACCAACAATGGAGAAGGGTTCCTCTCTCCCCACACCCCTGCCAGCATTGGTTATTGGTTGATTTCTTGATTGCAGCCATTCTTTGTGGGGTGAGGTGGAATCTCAGGGTTGTTTTCATCTGCATCTCTTGAATGACCAGTGATGTTGAACATTTTTTCATATATTTAATTGCTGTTTTTAATTCTTTGTCTGAGAAATGTCTGTTCATTTCAGATGCCCATTTTTGAATTGGGTCTTTGAATTTGGGGGGGTCTGTATATATTCTAGATAGTAGTCCTTTTTTTGGCATGTCATATTTATTTTGTATTTCCCAGATAATTAGTGATATTGAACATTTTTCATAGACTTGGTGATCGATCATTTTATGTCTTCTTTGAGAAATTGTCTGTTTTAAAAATTGGATTATTTGGCTTTTTTGACATCAAGATTTTGAGTTTCTTGTATATTCTGGATTCAAATCCCTTGTGAGCTGAACAGTTTGCAAATATTTTGTCTCATCGTGTAGGTTGTCTCTTAATTGTTGATTATTTCCTTTGCTGTTCAGATGCTTCTTAGTTTGATATAATCCTATTTGTCTAGTTGTACTTCTGCTGCTTGTGCCTCTGTGGTTCTATCCAAAAATCCTTGTCTAAATCAATGCTGTGAAATGTTTTCCCTATGTTTTATTGTAGCAGTTTCATTTTTGGTTCTTCCATTTAGATCTTTGCTCCATTTTGAGTTGAGTTTTGTGTGTGTGGGACAAGTGGGCTTCCAGTTTTATTTCTTTGCATGTGTGTATCCAATTTTGCTCATACCATTTGTTGGAAAGACTGTCCTTTTTACAATGTATGTTCTTGCTGCCTTTGTCAAAACTTAGTTGACTGAATGTATATGGATTAATTTCTGTATATGGATTCTGTTTTCTTCCATTGCTCCATGTCAGTTTTTATGCCAGTATCTTGGTGTTTTGGTGGCTATCGCTTTACAGCATGTTGTGAAGTAAGGTGTTTTGATGCCTCCACATCCCCTTCCCCTTCTCCTTTCAGGATTATTTTAGTTATTCTGAATCCTTTGTTGTATGAATTTTAAGATTGTTTTTTCTATTTCTGTGAAGAATGTCTTTGGTATTTTGGCTTTGGTATTTTTATGATGATGATTATATTGAATCTATATATCACTTTTGGTAGTACTGTCATCATTTTAACAATATTAATCCATCTAATCCATGAACACAGGGTGGATTCCTTTTTTGTGTCATTTCTAATTTCTTTTATCAGTGTTTCATAATTTTCATTGTAGCAGTCTTTTATTTTCTTGGTTAAATCTATCCCTAAATATTTCATTGTTTTGTAGCTATTGTTAATGGGATTACTTTCTTCATGTCTTTTCAGCAAAGTTCATTATTGATGTATAAAAATGTTACTTTTTTGTATGTTGATTTTGTATCCTTCAACTTAAATGAATTCATTTATTAATTCTAACATCTTTTGAAGGAGTATTTAGATTTTTCTCTATATAAAATCTTGTCATTTGCAACTATGACTTTTTTCTTTCCAATTTAGATGCTCTTTCTTTCTTTCTTTTGCCTAAGTGATATTGTTGTCATCCAATGCTATATTGAATGAGAGTGGTAAAAGTGGACATTTTGCCTTGAACAAAGTCTTAGAGGAAACAATTTCAGCTTTCTCCTGTTTTGACTATATTGGCTGTGGGTTTTTCATATGTAATGGTACCTTGGTTCGTGTTGTTATCTGGTGGCATGATGTGTACCCCAAACAACAAGTACCAAACAAATTGTTTGGGCTGGAAAGGGAAGTAAGTGTCAAGGCAGTTGTCACCAATAATTTCTAGCTTGTAATCCAGTACCAAATGAGGAGTACCTGGACAAAAGTTTTGTGTCAAAATGCATTGAGCACAAAATTCTATGAGTTTCAAAGCAGTCAAGTACCAAGGTAGGACTGTATTACCTTTAGTATTTTGAGATATTTGTATAACTAATTTGTTGGGAGTTTTTTCATGAAGGGATGTCGAATATCTTTTTGCTTTGTTTTCAGTTTTTATCTTTCATGTTTGCAATGCATAATGATTACAGTCCTTGTGCTATTAAACCTTATCAAATACATTCTCTACATCCATTAAGATGATAATCTGATTCTGGCTCTTTATTTTGTTGATATGGTGTATTACATTTATTGGCTTACGAGAGTTAAACCATCTTTATATTACTGTCGAATATCCCACTTGATCTGGGTATGTGAACTTTTTCATGTGTGGTGTGGATTTGATTTGTTAGTACTTTGTTGAGAAATTTTGAGTCTATGTTCAAAAGGATGTTGGTCTATAGTTTTCTTTTTTGCTGTGACTTTGCCTGGTTTTGGTTTCAGCATAATGTTGGCTTGTTAAAAGAGTTTGGCAGAGTTCCTACAATTTAAGGTTTCTTTTTAATAGTTTCAGAAGAATTGGAAATAGTTCTTTAAATATTTTGTAGAGTTCAGCTGCAAAGCTATCGTGTCCTGGATATTCTTTTGATGGGAGAATTCGATTACTGCTTTAATCTTGTTACTCCTAAATTTTAAGTTGAACTTCAGAAATAAGACTCAGAATGTCACATAACTGATTCAACAGAGGAGCTACTCCCACCAAGCCTGGCTCTGAAATTACAAGTTGGAGAACAGAAAATCCTAGCTGTGATCTAGGAATGAAGATGCTACCACCAGTGTTGGCATGGCCACTTTCCTGACACCTAGAAAGACTGGAAAGAGGCACCAGAAGATGCTGCAGAAAACCCTGTATCTCCACAGCCTCACCTGATGCAGACACAGCTCAAAGGGGGAGAAAAGTGCCTCCTGTCTCACCTGCACTTTCCAAGTTCCACATGAAGGCCTCTATTGATGGAAGGCTGTTTGTTTCCAGGCTATGTATGAGGTGTTTATTTTTCATTATGTTTTTGTTTTTTGAAGCTTTTTTTTCAATTTCAACCAAAAGGAAGATGAAACACAGATGGAGAAGCCCAATCCATAGTATGTATCACATTTCCTAATGGTATGTGAGGTGCAAATTCAGTCATACATTGCTTTAAGTCAATGAATGAATATATTCTGTACAAGATGAGACAGAGAGAGAGAGAGAGAGAGAGAGAGAGAGAGAGAGAGAAAATATAAACAGAGATATACTTGATTAAGATGTTGTTAGGAGCCTGGCATGCTTGTAGGATTTTTCTCTAGATTAATATTCATGGGTGTCTATGGGCATGAAAAGGTTGAATTTGTTTAGCTATATCTTGTGAGGTTGGTGAGTGCTTTTTTCCCACATTTAAAGACTTTTCAAGAGGAGTTGCCAAAATTGAGGAGGGTATCTTGGTTTGTTTAGCTCTTCTGGCACTGGACTGGAGGGCCTGTCGGAGCAGTGTGTGTGTGTGTGTGTGTGTGTGTGTGTGTGTGTGTGTGTGTTGAAGACTCTTTAAGATGTTGAGGAACCTTTCTTGTTGTCTCACTACATCTGTGTGCCATAGGGCCAGGGATGTAAAACTTGAGGAGTTTTGCACATAACACATTTCTATGTTGTGTTCCAGAAGCCAACATGTGTCCAGGGAGACTATGCAAATTGTGTCTCTTGAAGTTGTGCAACATGGCAACTGAGTGGACTGTTAATGCCAGCTTATGATTGAGACTGGTCATTTTCATGCTACCCAAGGAAGCTAGATCTGTACACATACTGTATTTACATTGGTCTATCATCTTTCCTTCACCTCCCAATTTAATGTTACTGTTGAGAAAGAGAGATATGAGGTCAATATGTTAAAGTTCTTGCTGGATTCCCACAACTTCTGTTTCCTCCTTTAGTCACTCCAAATCATCCCTGTAATCGCACATTTATTGTCCTTAGATTACTGTCAGGATCTCCAAGTTATAGAGCCCTGCTTTCCCGTTTGGAAAGCCAAGCTTACACCGATTTATCACATTTCTTACCCACTTCCTCCTCTTCACTTGTACCAGGTCTTGTGGAGCTCTCTCTCATGCTGCCCCAACCTCATTATTCCTGGGTCCCTGTGGAGTCCTCCCAAAGGACCAAAAGCCCCTCTACCTGAAGGTTTTCTTTTGGCTGAATGTTGGGAAAGGTCAGAAGAGTGGAGAGTTGATGACCCAGAAAGAACTTTCAGCCAATGATTGATAGAATTGAAGGAGATGTCCCAGATCTCCTGTGCTTACTAAATATTTTAGTCTGGCAAAGCTCATTGGCAGGGTGGTGCCCCAGTTGTGGGCAGAGTTCATCTGCTGAGTACCCATCCTATATTTCTTTCTCTTTTCTCTCTCTCCTTATTACTTCTTTATCTGTACTTTTTGACATCATCATTCAAATAAACTATGTATCCTCAAATTCTCATCTTTACATCTACTTTGGAGAAATCCACCCCACATACTCTGTACTTCAGAATTCACGGTGGGGTTGGGAAATATTTATTTATTGGAGTTAATGGCTTTCTTACAATGCCTCTATCTGCCTTGGTGTTCTTTTCTCTAGCAAATCTCTGTGTGTGTTTTTTTTCTGTCTGAAGATCATCCTTTGCAAAGATAAACAAGGAGATAAGATAGCTATTTATCATCATTTCTTTTTAATGTTCCCCTGTAATCTTTATACAGTAGGCCCCTCAAAAGCAAGTTTATAATTTTATTCTTGGTGCTTGAGTGTAGCAAAAGTTTCCATGTGTCATCTTTGATATTTTCTTTAAGTTTCAATTCTGTTAATTCTGAAATGATCCTACCTTTTAACACTGCAAGTCTATATCTTCCTCTTTAAAAGGTGAAAGATTTATATGATCGGAAGAGAAACTAGAGTATTCATATCTTTCTCTTTAGTTGCTCTTGGTCATGTACTCCTGTTACTATCTTTAGTTTTTTAGCATGATTTTGAAAAATAATTTTAACAGAAGTTCCCTGTGGTTTAAAAGAGAAGTAAAGGTCTAGAGAGTATTTACCAAGGATTGTTCATCAGTGTACTCAGATGTTAGCTTATTGTTTTTGGAGTAAAGAACTAAAGGTTGCTCCAAAAACTGTATTTGCACAGTTCCCTCCTTTCCCCTCTCTCATTCCCACCTACTGGTGGAGTAATAGGCTTTAATCTCACTTAGGCTGGAGAAAGGTAAATGGCTCAGGGACTCCCCTCAATCCTGTGAGAAGAATGTAGAACATTATTATAAAGATTTTTGTAGAGGCAACCTTCAACACTCTGGAAATAGCATTTAAATTTATTTCTGTCCACCAACTAAAGTTCTCCAGCTGAGTCAAGTTACCTCTGCTGCCTTCTACAGGCACTAATTTTCACATTACTTTAGTGCCTTTACTACTAGCATCTCATTGCTTTGCACTGCAACTATATTTATTTGGTTTGCTTGTCTTAGATCAATGGCTGTATGATCCATGAAGCTTGGTCACAGTTGTGTCCCTACTGCTCAGAACTCAGCACACATTTGTTGAACAAATGCCTGGTACATCTTACCTGGGCATGGCAGGACTTTCTGCATGGTAGGTGGCAGCCTTAGGAAGCAGAATTTTTCATGTGAAATCTTGAGCCTTCTACTGGCTACTGGGAAACCAACTCAATGACTGACATCGTGACACATTTTGTAATTCTCTGGAAATTGCATTTTGAGAACACAACCTTCCCTTTGTGACAAGCAAGTCATTAACTCATGACTGACTGAATAACATTTTAAATTTCAAAATATTTTTGATGTTCAGAACATGTTTGTGTTGGTTGATCAAGCTGCTCTTCCTATTTATTTCCGTTCGTGAATTAGGATGTGAGTAATGTTACTGGTTGTGCATGATCTGTTCTCTATCTTTCTGCTACTGCAGGGCTGTGAGTTGCAGGGAAACCATAGCATTATTATAAAAAAGACAATAGTTTTCTGTTGACAATGAGGAGAAAACCATGGCCGAAGAATTTTGGTCAACATTCACTTGGAGAAAATACACACTTCTCTTTTGGAGTTCTTTAACGAAATACGAGCTAATGATGAAAGTAGAATTGGGATTTATTGGTATAACCAAGTTCGTTTGTTGGCCCAGTCGTAGCCCTCACACATCTGCTCCAACATCATTGCACACAGAATCTGTCATGTTTTATGAGATTTTATTCTCCTCTATTAGTATTTCAGGAAATTAGAGTTAGTACTTTCTTCTACTAAAGCTCAGAACCCTTCATCTTCTCTGAGTGACACCTTTTTACCACGTTGGATTTTGGAAGAGTTGAAGAATCTTCACAAAGAGCACAGTCATCAAAGGTTTTCCACACCTACTTGAGCATGCTCTAAGAATGGTACTTGAACAAAGAATCCAGCCCTCTTGCAATAGCTTATCTACAATACTTAGGTAGAGGCTAAGGCGCCTTTTTAGTTTCTCTATAAGTTGCTTTCCAGTCTTTGTGAATATTCTGAATTTTATCTCTACAGTCTGTCAGACCTGACCACAAGAGAAGCCTGTCATTTATACTCTTTGTTCTCTGCTGCAGTGGTTTGGTGTAATGGTTGTTCCAGTGTGCATGGTCAACCACAGTCAACTTCATCCATTGCAGAATTGAACTGTGAGTTCCAGAATAATCAATCTTGAACTTTTACTTCATTCTTATATATAGGAGTTCCAGGGGTATAATTTTATCCATGTGTATCTTTATTTTAGGTTTAGATTGCACCAATAAATAGAAGGCTAAAAAATGTGGCCAAGAAAAGTACTACTCTCTGGAGACAAATGGGGTTTCATGCCAGCAGAACTATTGGTTAAGTTAAAAGTCCAAAGGCCAGTATTCTACATTTTAAAATTCAACAGATTATATTGATTTATGTGTTTGGAATATGGTAATTAAGTCTAATTGCATATAGAGACAGCTATATGGTGATCAAAATATATGGTGAGTGATGAGAATAAAAATAATTATTACAATAAAAGGCACATTGCACATCCTCCTCAGAATACTCCCCCTCGATTCCAACACACATTCCAACATCATTCTTGGCACTTCCTACAGGAGTTCTGGAAGTCCTCTTCTGGGAGTGTCTTTACCCAGTGTGATAAAAAAATACAGTGAATGCTGCTTCTGATTACCATCCAACAGAAAGGAAGTCTCATAAAAACTTGGTGTGTCCTCATTCATCTTATTCACTGGATCTGATACTGTGAGACTTCTGGCTCTTTCCCAAAATTAAAATGACTGTGAAAGGTAAATGTCCTAAATTGATTCAGGACATTATGGCAGCTGTAACAGTGTAAATAAAGACACTCACAAAACAACACTTCCAGAACTGCTTCAGAAAATGACAAAACTATGCGACAAATGTGTTGCAAGTGAGGAACAATATTTTGAAGGGAATTAATGGCAATGTGTCTTTTATTGTAGTAAGATTTTAAAAATAATTTAACTGTATTAAGACCAAAACTCAGTGTGATAAGCTCTGTAAGAGAAGTAAGTCCATAAACACATAAAACAAGGAAGTCTAACCCAGTTGTTGATTTTTTCAGTTGTTGGTTTTAACAATAAACCTTTTATTGAATTTCTACTATGTGCCAAGCATTGAAGTACTTTATATATATTGTATTTCTCTACAGCTGTATGTACTCATTTATTCCACGGCCAATAAACTGAGTGGGGGCATTGATATTGCCATCAATTTTGAACATCATTTTCACTGGCATTCTTGTACTCACCATTTATCATACACTAAAACATACAAGTTAGCTGGAATTAGAACTATAGTTGATGTAATTCATCTTCCCTGACCCAGATTAAGAGGGATGTCTAATTACAATAGACTTCTGAGCTAATTACTTATTGGCAAGCTGTGATTCCAAAACCACAAAAGAAGAAGGCAAAAGAAAATACTACTAAAAGTATGCTTCAGCATGACCTCAGGTCATATGGTGTAAACATTTACAAGTTTTTGTTTTGTTTTGCAAACCAAGTTCCATGCTAAAATCAGAAATATGTGGCACATTTTGAACAAAGGAAATATATACCCAACTGCCAACCAGACAAACCCTAAAAATATGTAGTCACTTACCAAGCAGAACATAACTACATGTGTTTCCAATGTAAAAGGCATTCTGGGCGTATATGCATTGACATTTACACATGAAGTTACTTTTCCTGTCATTGCAGAGATAATAATATGCAAATTGTAGCCTTTCAATGAAGGAATGCATTGTCTTGATTTTTTTTCTGTAGTCATTAAAAGTGAACAAAAATTAAACCCTTGATAAAAACCTTTACATTTCAAATGTGTCATTTTGACAACTATCCAAAGTCCAGATCCTGGGGCTTCTGAAAGTATTTTATTTTTTTCCCCAAATCTCCAGTGGGCACCCTCCTTTCCTGGGATTACTTTTCATCAACAGTTTGCAGTTGTTTGGAGGACAATATGTTCCACTTATTATTGACATCCTTTGGGGTTTAACAAGGGTAGAAGCATATGTACAACCCAATAATCAGGTTCGTAATTTGTTAGGTGGAAATCCAGTTCCGGAGGTACAGAAAGCAGCATTGAGGTCTTCCTTTTCTCAGATAAACAAAGCACAAAACTGAGCAAATCCAGCAGAGGATGACGCCTAGGACCGATTAGAAATGAAGCCTCTCATCTTTGCTTTTCTTATCTCCTTCATGCTTTCCCATTTCTGATACCTTGCGTCTGTTTTTGCTTCACTGCCCCACCCAGTTCCTGGAAACCCCTCGGTGTAAGGTGAAATTTGATCCAGAGCAAATGCTCTTCTTTTGAACCCCACCCTAGGCCACAAGCTCACTTGTCCCTTAGGTGTCATTCCTGGAAGGTGGTCATGAAGCCTGGGGTGAATAGTCCAGGTGAGGAGTAACTTACAACTGCAATTCCTAATTGGAATATTTTGTTTGTAGGGTTTTCCTTGTACTGCCCCAGAATGTGCCCATCTTAAAATCCCTTTAAAATGGAACCATTTGCTAGGAAGTGAATTCCCCCTATTCACAATGGAGAGTCCTCCTAATATTTCAAGCCAGCTCTCCCTAGCCCCTCATTTTTGTTTAGTTACTTGCTTCTTTGGAAGCTGAACTCTCCATTTCCACAGACTTGTATTGTTGGCCATCTACTCCACCTCTGTGCGCCGACTTATTGAGGGTGCCTTACTGTGTTGCCAGGCTAACCAGTCTCTGGCTTGGACCCTCAGGTTGGGATGATGCACCTTCTCACACCGTTTCTGTTTCTCAGGGTAACTTTATACTTCAGAAGCCTTCTGAGGTTCCAGCTTCTCCTCTCATAAGCTGAGCTACCCACAGTAAGCTAATTTAGGATCCAAACTATGACTTCCCGTTTCCTTCATTTTTGTGCAGTGGCCTACACTGTCAACCTTGAAACAGCTGGTTCTGTGTTCTGTACATCTTTATCCAGGTCTATAGAACTGCACAAAATTTAGTACAAAGCGTTGACCGTGAGGCCAGGCTTAGGAGTTTGACGGTTGGGGGTGAATCTCACCCCTGCCCATTGTGTGACCATGGCTGAGTTACTTACCCTCTCGATGGTTCCATTTCTTATCTGTAAAGTGCTCCTCATGGAGTAGTTGTGTGGATTAAATAAGTGTTTGGCACAGCCAGCGGCTACAATAAGTACTTGTCAAATCTTAGCTGCTACTAACAGTTCAACACTATTAAAGTCTTTTTTCTAAGTTAATGCAGATGTAGTTGTTCCTATTGACATCTTCTCTGGCTCTTATTGTATATTGATAGGCAGGGAAGAGCAAAGTGTCCAGGGCTTCAGGCAGGCTACAGCCGTAGGTCGAGGTTGGCAGTAGGTCTGCAGCCCCTGGCTCCAGCATGGCTGCTTCCTAAGGGAGTGACAGGGGAAAACAATGGCTCTCTGTGTCTCCACATCCTCATCTGTGAATGGGGACAATAGCTCTGGACCCTGTGACAGAAGAAAAGTGGGGTACTTTTTCTCACCAGTCATAGGGTGTCCAGCAGATACTTCTATAACAAAACAAGGTAAGAAGAGAAAAGCATAACAAATGTATTTAATCAAAGTTTTGTGTAATTCAGGAGCCTTCTTCAAGGGCAGGAAAAAGTCAGAAACAACTTGCTGGGTGGCTCTTACTTCAAGGCCCAGAGCAGCTGAGGAGCCCTTCTGTGTGGTTCTGTGCTCTGAGCTCTGCCACTCTCTATGTGGTGGGGAGAATCTATGAGTTAATGAAGGACAACTGTGTCCAGCACATCAGAAATACTCAGTAAGTGTTGACTACAGGTACTGCTGCAAAGGCCTTAATGCATTTCACATTTGGAGATTTCTGCTCACGGCTTACTATCTGGGCAAATTAGCTCTGGAGGGTTGAGGTATTTTATAAGTTAGACCTTTAAGCAGTTCATATCTGGGATAAACCTCAGGTGAGAAGAACAACTAAAGATAACTTTCAGTCTCAGTGGAGATGATTTTTATATATAAGGGTGCTATCCTTTTCTCATCATTTTTTCCTTTCCCTTTTTTCCTTTCCCCTTCCCCTCACACTACCCCTACCCCTTTGGACCTTTTCTTCCTATTTTACATTATTGATTATTCATTCTAATCATTGGTACATTTTAGGTATACAATATAATGACATTCATCATTGGAAATTTGCACCTTTACATAGTCTCTCTTGGTTCTTATTTTTTACCCTTGCCCAGCCCTCCCTTCAACCCCTCCAGTCCTATTTACAAAGATTTTGTTCCTATTTTTCCATTTTCTCATATTAATTCCATTCCATTCTTTCCTTTCCCCTACCCCTCCCACTTCCTTCCCCTTTGTCCCTTTTCTTCCTATTTCACATGACCTATTATACATTTAGTCCTTATTTACACTTTCAGTTTCTCAGACCAGAGAAACTATTTGGTGTTTACACATGTGTGTCCTATTTATTTCACTTAAGAGTATTGCCTCAATGTGCATCCACTTAGCTATAAATGTCTCTAATTTCTCATTTTTTATGGCTGAGTAGTACTCCATTTTATAAAAAAACCCCACATCTTCTTTATGGAGTCTCCAGTTGATGGGCATTTGGGCTGCTTACAAGTTTTAACTATTACAAACTGTGCTGCTATGAACATGGGTGCACATATATCACTGTGGTATGATTCTTTTAATTCTTTGGGGAAGATCCCCAGCAGTGGAATAGCTGGGTCAAATGGGACTTCCAGTCCTAGTTCTTTGAGGTATCTCCATACTGATTTCCACAGTGCTTGCAATAAGGGTGCTATCCTAGTGGGGTTATTATTACAATGACAGTTGTTGACAGTCTAAATCTACATGAGAATGTAGACAGAATGTGAGAATTACATACAGCTTTCTATTTTAGAAAATCTTTCCATGTTTCCCAAATTTTCTATAAAGAGCACATGCTCATTTCATAATTAGTAAAAAAGTTGTTTTAAAAATAAAAGAAACAATGTGAAATGTAATCCTTCCTATCCTCTCCAGCCCTCAACCTCTGCAATGTATTGCACCCTTGTCATCTATGGGCTCTTATTCTTCACTGGTTTCACAGGGAATTGTATATTCAAAGTTATGTACAAGCCCCACTGAATTATGTAGGTGTAAGTTACAGAGATTGGAATGTGATTTTCTTTGATGTGATTTGCAATTGTAGATAGCTTCACTGAGAACCCTGGTTGTCTGTATGTAATTTTGCTAATAAACTTTGAAGTACTTATGAGGTTGTTTTTCAAATCACGGTCATACTTTCCTCCTCATTCATAGGCATCATTTGTCCAAGAAATCAAAGGATGATCACAGAAGGGTAAGTGTGTTAAGCAGAATAATGGTCCCCTGAGGTGGCAGTGCCTGAAGTCTGGAACTTGTGCACATGTTATCTGACATAGCAACAGAGACTGCAATGTGATTGCAGTCAAGGGCTTTGGAAAGGAAAACTCATCCTGGGTTATTCAGGTCAGCCCAAGCAAATGTGAATGAAGCAGAGAACACTTTTCGGCTGCAAAGAACCAGAGGGCAGTCAGGCATGGTGGCACCTGCTTGTAATCTCAGCACTCTTGAGGCTGAGGCAGGAGGATTGCAAGTGAGCCCACCCTGGGCCACTTAGTGACTTAGTAGAACACTATGTATAAATAAGTAAAAATGGCTGGGGATGTAGGTCTGGGTGAAGGCCCTAGAACTGAAGAGATGCAATGTGAGAAGGAGTCTACCATTGTTGATTCTGAAGGGAGGGTAACTTGCTGACACTTCATGATTAGAATAGGGAGACCTGTATCCCATTTGTGACAAACAGGATGTGGATACAGGTGCCTTGTTTAGGCTGCCGAGCCTGTGGTAATTTGTGATAGTAGCAATGGAAACTAGTACCCTAAGTAAGCATTGCATAGCCCTGACATTATGTTTATGTAGTTTTTTATTGAGATGAGACTTAAGGAACTGGTGCTTGCAGTTGTTTCTAAAGCTCTTATGTTTATTGTTCAAACACTAACATCAGAAACAGAGAGCCAGAAATCTGATTTTCATTGATTGTATTACAAAAGGGAACTGAAAAACAGGGTCTATCAGTGAAAGTCTTGGGCAAGGTGACCAAGAGGAGCCAGCACAAATATTATCAAGGGACCGGTGAAGATGCCACCTTTGCCCTCTATATGCAGAGGAAAACGAGTCTACAGCGTCAAAGTAGAATTCAATGTGAGGTTCTGAAAAAACTGTTATCTCAATCTGTCTGTTCTCACTCATCCATCCAGTGGGTTATACCATAGGATTATATTCACGTATGTGTGTGCACGCACGTGTGTATGTGTGTGTGTGTGCACGTGTGTGTATGAAACCAGGCATTTTTAGTAACATTATCAAATTAGTCAAATTTATTATTAAAAAGGTGAAGATTTGATGATCTATTTTTCAGGCTAATAGCGCTGAGGATATTTCTTCATAGAAGGAATTCCATAATTAGATTACATAGAAGCTGTGACTTCTTAGCTATGTGACCAGAAAAGAGGAAAGGAAGGAGGTGAATGAAAAAGGAGTGGGGATGGAGTGGAACATGAAGCCACCAGACACTAAGAGAAGGCTGTACTAGATAAAGTACTGGGGTCTCAGGCATCTCTTCCTACCTTTGCTAGCACGGGGGTGGCACGTGCCCATTTGCGGAATCAGCCCAACATCAGTGGAGGGGGTACTTCAGTGCGGTTTGAGAGCACAATCTCTGAGATTTAGGACTTTTGGGAGGAATTTTTCCTCTATAATTATTATACAAAGCATACATTTCCCTGGAGATCAGAATTCAAATAGTGCAGAGGGTATAGTGTCTTCCCTGCTGCCTTATTACCCACCTCCCCCGTTGACTCTTCTGGGTTCAGGGATGACCTCTTCGACTGTTCCGATATCTTTTTCCTTTGACAGTTAACTACACAGTGCTACAAATAGATCTTTACCAGTATTATCTTCCTGTTCTATTATCAGTCTGTTACGATTGAGGAATTAAGTTCCCTAAGAGTAATAGTCTATTTTATTTTCAGATATTCTTTTGGTAACCTTCATAATTTCAAGTAATGCAGTTAAATATCTCTATCTTGATTTATCTTAATGTAGTCAGTACTTTTAAATAGACAGTATCAGGAAATTAGTACTTTGTGTCCTCTACCCCTCTCTGCCTACTCAAAATTTTAATTCTCTACTTTGTTTTTCACAAGTGCCTCCTCATACTGCAAAAATTACTTTTCAAACAAAAGATTGATGGGAGGGAAATTTTGAGTAGGTACATGTCTAAAACTTTGTATTTCATTTTTTCTCAAGATTATTTTCCTTCTGAAAATTGGAGGCCAAACTCCCTCTATTTCTAAGGTCTAGGGTTGCTGACTGATGTAGTTTATCTGGTAACACAAACCTGTAATCCCAGCATTCTGGGAAGGGGAGGCAGGCAGGTTGGAAATTCAAGCTCAGCCTGGCCAACTTAGTGTCTTAACAGGACGTGTCTCAAATTTAAAACAAAAATACAGTGCAGAGGCCCTGTATCCAATCCGGCAGGGGCAGGGAGGGCAACAAAATAGTGTAGTGGCATGTCAACCTGATTCTCTTCTCTTTCTAAGTAAGCTGGGCTTTGTTTCTGAAAAATTTGAGGCTGTTCATTCTTGATGTTTTGGAGTTTTGTGAGTCTTTTTTCTCTTACTATGTTCAGTCTGAATACTTGTTCTTTTTTAATACAGGGTATCACTATGTTGTCCAGGCTGGCCTCACACTTGCAATGATCCTCCTGCTTCAGCCTCCTGAATGCTGAGATCACAGGACTGTGCCACCACACCCAGCTTGAACACGTCTTTTGAAAAATGTTCCTTTTATTTTTTCTTTGATAATTCCCTTCCTCCATTTTTATTATCTTTTTCTTTGGAAGCTTTTATTAGGATACTATTGACTGGTCCTGGTTAGTTTCATTATTACCTTTTCTTAAAATTTTTTCCTTGATGTCTGTCCTTTTGTTTCAATTTTTTCCTCTACAACTCCCCTGAATCATCGCTGAATCCCATTGTATTGTCTGATTTTCATTACTATAACAAATAACCCAAAGGCAGGCTACCACATAAAGAAAAGAGGTTTATGGTGGCTCATGGTTCAGGAAGCACAAGATCTAGGGCCCTCATCTGGTGATGGAATTTTTGCTGGCAGAGCCCGAAGGTGGTGCAGGGCATCCCATGGCAAGAGACAGAGAGAGCATGTTTCTTTGTCTGACTGGTTTCTCGACCTCTTCTGGTAAGGACCCCAGGATTCAATCACAGGGCTCCTGCCCAGTGACCTTATCTAACCCTAATCTTTCCCAAGTCTGCACACCACAACAGGATTAAGTCCCCACCTACTTAACACCTCACTAGAGGAACTACATTTCAATACTTGAAGGCTTGGAGAAGGAAGCTATATCTAAACCACAGCACTCTCAGAGTTAATTTTTATACGGACTCTTCTTTTTTTCTTTCTTTTTTAACTCTTAATCTTCTTCAAGTTTCTGATGCTCCATTCCTGTTATTTGAAATGGTGGAGTATATTGATTAATATAGGGAGCTGGTGTGGATTTCTTTCAGCTTATATAGATCTCTTTCACCAATAGCTCCCTCTTCTGCGTGTTAAGAACCCCTCTAAGCTCTGTGTTTATAGGTGCAATTGAAGGAGAATCTTCACCTTTGACTACACAGCTAATGTTATAGCTTGTATTTATATGTCTCTCGAAGCCTCACGTCCACATAGGTGGGGTTATGTGACTATGTAGATCTCTCCGGTGGAACAAAACCAATAGAGTCTGTATCATTATAAGAGGAGATTAATTAGGTTGGGTCATCCAATTAGAGATCAGAGGGTTCCACAATGGCCACTTGCAAGCTGGACAGCCAAGGGAGTTAGTTGTTAACTGCTCATTCCAAGAAGCTGGAAGCTTCAGAGCAAGAGGGACTAACGATGCAGCCATACTCCAAGGCTGAAGGCCTCGCAGTGCCCCAGAGAGTGGCTTGTACAAGGCCGCGTTCAAAGGCTGAAAGATTTTGATTCTGAGACCGATGGCTGGAGGTAGAAACACATCTGTTCAAGCTGTACACATGCATTCAAGCTTCCTCCTCCTGATGTCTGTTCCGTCTGGTCTCCGGCCTACTTGGACGTTACTGCCCACATCCAAAGGGGGTCTTCCTCGCTCAGTTCCCTGACCTGTATGCCAGTTGTATCAGAGAACACCCTCACAGGCTCATGCAGAAGAATGCCTTACCAATTTTTGGCAACCAAGATGATCTTTAAAGAGGTAATTAAAATTAAATGAAGTCATTAGGGTGAGCTGTAATTCCACATGACTGGCCATATAGAATCTGTGAAGACACAGAGGGAAGATGGCCATCTGTAAGCCAAAGAGAGAGGCTTTCAGAAAAAATTAACCCTGTTGATACCTTGCTATTGGACTTGTAGCATCCAAAATTGTAAGGAAATAAATTTCAGTTATTTACGCTACCCAATCTGTGGCACTCTGTTATGGACACTGTAGCAAATGGCTGCACTCTCCATTCTTGTAGGGCTTATGAATGAATTTCCGCTTCTACTTCTTTTTATGAATTTGAGAGAAGAACTAAATGAAATTTCTGTCTTCTGTCTTGAATCAGAAGTCCAGAGTGACTTTCGTGCTCTTATCCTTGTGTTGGTTCATTTGGGGCACTATAATAGAATACTATAGTGGCTTATACACAACAGGAACTTATTTTTCACAGTTCGGTAGGCTGAATAGTTCAAAATCAAGTCACAAGCAAATTAGATGTGGTAAGGCCCTGTTCCTTGCTTCATAGATGGCCATCTTTTTACTGTGTCCTTGTATGACAGGTGGGGTAAGGGAGCTCTGTGAGGTCCCTTTTATAAGGACACTAATCCTATTTGTAAGTGCTCTCCCTTCATATTTAACCACTTCCCAAAGACCTTAACTCCAAATGCCATCATGTTGGAGATGAGGTTCCAACATAGGAATTGTGGGGTGCACTCTTACTCATTCTACAGCTATACCTGTGGGTGACTGGATACAGGAAGGTAGATGGGGAGGCTGAGGTTTGGGTCATTCTATTGGCACTATTGCTCTCATTTCTTGAGTCTTTACTATGGCCAGTTCACCTTGAGCAAAGTTCTTTACAAGTATCTTCTCATTTCACCACCCAAACACGCCACAGGAAGGGTTCTGTTATTATGCCAGCTTTGTAGATGAGAAAACAGTCCCAGAGAAGCGCTTAGCCAGAGAAGAATTAGTCATGCTGACTAATTGGCTGGGCACTTAGATGATTGAGAATATTCACCCCAGACACATTTTCTGGATCAGATTTTGGTGAAACTTTAAATTTTTATTCTGTGTATCTCATGTTTAATAGAGAGTGTATAAAGGAAGAAACTAACTGAAAATTCGAGGCAGCCTGTCACTGACATCATCCCTCTTGCAAAATTAATTGCTAATCTATTTTCTTTAACATTTGGCTAGCCTCATTTGGAACATAAACTGGGCAGATTTTCTTAGTGTTGATTTTGATTGGCAGTATTGGCTCAATGGTGGGTGTAAGTGCAGAGAATTAGAAAATCATCCCTTTTCTTTCATGCACTTTAACAAAATCCCATTTGTGAGTATGGCACAATCCCTACCCTCCAGAGACATAGGAAGTGCACACTAACCCTGTGAGGAGGGAGAGACTGTTTGGCTTCTTTTCAGTCTGATTCATGGTCCCAAGATTACAAAAATAATTAAAACTTTTCTCTGCTCTTACAGTTCTTTGACCTTCAGGTCCATTGACTTTTGTTTCCATTCCTTTTTCATTTAACAATCCTGTGGATACATCCTATCTCCAGGAATCATTCTACTTTTGAAGTTTTAAAAGCCAATCAGACCTCTTGTACTCCTGTATTTCACTGAATCATCTTTTGACTCACGAACCTCTTTGGCCCTGTGCAGTATTGCATCTGCCTTTATTTAGAGGTTTTCTTGAGGGTTCCCTTCATTCTCTATGTAGTCTTTTTCATTTTTGGAATTCCCATAATTCTCTCATCTGCTTCCACCATTCTTTCTCAACTCAGTTTTTATTCCAGTCTATGCATGCATCCAGAGCTCATGAAATTTTTGTTATTCTTTTTGTATGCCCATTAATTTGTGTCTTTAAAAGCTATTTTCTAAATATCTACACCCCACCAGAGTTCTCCAGAGAAACAGAACTAATAAACTATCTATCTATCTATCTATCGATCGATCGATCGATCGATAGATAGATACGGAACTGCTTTACATGATCAGAGGCTGGATAGTTCCACAATGTCCATTTGCAGGATGGAGAGCCAGGAAAAATAGTAGGTGCTCAATCCAAGGAGGCAGAAGCCAGAGGGGAAGGGGGGCAGCGGGGGGAGGGGAAAGGAGAGAGGGAGCATATGACCAAAACCCTGGGAAGCTTCTGGAGTGATACCAGTGCAAGTCAATGTTCAAAGGCTGAGGGACTTGGAATCTGATGTCTGGGTGTGAAACCTGAAGAAAAACACGCTTGCTCAGGGGAAGATCAAGCACCTGTGAGCCATCCTCTCTCTCCTGCCACCTGAGCCCAGCATAGTGCTGGTGACATTCAGAGTGAGTCTGTCCCACCCAGATCTCTGACTCCTCGCCAGTCTTCTCTGGAAAGACTCTCACAGGTACACCCAGGAGTCTGCTTTACCAGTTTTCAACACATCTCTCAACCCAGGAAGTTGACATTCAAGCTGATTATCCATCAAAAATGGCTTCTCAGCCTCTGCCTTGATTCATGCCTTAGGTATTAGCATCCCCTGAGGTTCTTTTCTTGGTGTTTTCTTTCTTCCCCTTCTTTTGTCCCTTTCTTTTTGGATATTTAAGATTCTCTCTAATGATTCTTATATTCATTTTTCACTCCTTAAAACTATACCTCTATCTCTCACATCATTTTAAATTGAAGATGAAAAATCCACTGAAATGAGTGCTGCAGAGGTCTCTGTAGACCTCAGCAAGGCCTTATTGGGTCAGGGATGGGACAGGAGTCATCGGGGAGGGCTGAGGAGTGTGAAGGAAGTAGGGTGGGAGCCACAAAGGTAAACAGGAGATTCATTAGAGGGAAGGGAGGAAAGTGATGCAGAAGGAGGTGCATTTGCTGAGAAGGGGAGAGATCTTACCTATGAGGCAAGGTCTCACATGCAGCAGGGCATGCTGTGGGAGGTATAGCTGGAGCCCTTTTGGAACCTGCAATGTGCCACAGAGGTGAAGGTGAGACATGACATTGGATGCAAAAAGCACACCAATCCTACGTGTGTACTTAGTGCATGGGAGAACAAGGACTATGTGGGAGTAGGCACCCTCAAGGAGAGCCAGCTAATGCAAGGAAATGCAGGAGCTCACCATTGCCTGGTGAGATTGTGCAGAGCAATCTGATAATATAATGGGCACTTGGGGAGCTCAAGGGAGGGTGGGGATAGTTATCAAACTGGGGCTAAGGAAGTACAGAGTATTATGGTGACAGTAGTGCTGTTATCTGGTAGTTTCTCTAGAAATGGCCTGTCAATTGAAAGTATTCTAGATCCTTCTTGTCTCGAACAAAGAATTGGACAAGACAATCCTAAAACGGTGCCTAAGATTTATTTGAAAAGTGTGGGGTGAATGGGTATGTGAGAAACCAGTTTTTAAAGTGAACTTGGGCTGAACAAAGAAAGAAAGTAAAAGCAAAAATGAAAGTACACGCCATGCCAAGAGACGCAGTGCAGGCTACTGTGGGAACTCATGATAGTGACTTTCCATGATAGCGTCTTCTTTTAGGCCATCCACATCTTGTGGGAGCTCAAGAGTTCTACATATGGGACCCTGGCATTTCCCTGGGATCTTGCAACTGACAGGCCCTGCTCACTTTCCTGGCCAGCTTTTCACACCCTATCTGATTTCTCAGTGCCTGGAGAATAGAGGAAAGGAGCTGGTGGCTGACCTTTCTGGGAGTTGATTGATAAGACCAAAGACGAAAGACATGTGTGGGTCTCATCCTGACAGTCGGATATTGGAAGGTGGACACTGACCCCAAAAGGTGCCTCTTTGGAGCCATGAATTTGGGGGTAGTTTCAGCCTGGTCTCAGATTTTAGGGATGCAAGGATTGGAGAATATGGGAGCCCATGGATCTGGGTGCTTTAGAGCATCAGCTTGGTTTTTCTGTGCCCTGCTGTGTGAAGCTACTCTGAATGGAGGGGAGCTTTTGAGGCTAGAACTATGCTTTCCTTACCTTGGTATCCAGAATGTAGCACAGGGTAATTGTCTCCAAAAACACTTAAAGGGAGTCGAGTAACTTCAAGCATTTAGGACAGAACATGAATGCAAACCCCAGGCCACTACTTTTCAATCCTCCTGGGACCTATAAACCAGACAGCTAAGGAAGCATTTCCTCTTAGGTTATGTGTGAACAGCACAAAATGTTGATAAAACCTGACAGTGTCTCGGGGAGTTTGATCAACATAAACATTCAAATCAGATATTTCAAGCCAAATTACATCAACTCAATATAATTACTAGAAATCTACTCCATCCCATGCTGCCTAAGGGATATGGCTTCTCTTCAAAATGTAAAAAACCACAAACCTTTAGAATGAATACTGCACTACAGGATTTGTGACAATGTGCTTGATTAACAGCTGCTACCAATTAGACAGATATCTGTGAAAAAGATAACTCTGAGAGCCTGCCCATGCTCAGAAGACATGCCTCACAATTTAAGGCTGCAGGAACAGATAGGCATGGTCTAAAAATACATTTCTGAGATTTTACTAGGAGAAAAAAGAATATTGCCTTGGTATCTGTTGGCACTACTATACCATTACCTACAGTACAAATAAAAGCCTTTTATGAATACATCTGTCAAAAGTGAACAAAAGTGAACTGTTTGGACTGGGGATTTAGCTCAGTGGTTTCACTGCCTGCTGTGCAAGCACAAGGACCCGAGTTCGATCCCTGGTACCAAAAAAAAAAAAAAAAGCGAACTGTTGCAAAATATTATTTTCCTATTAATTCAAACTTTGAGCATGCCCTGCAATAAGAAAACACAAATGTGCTGAATCTAAGAATACAAAGCCCCCAAATGCGGGGGTGATTATTCACATTACCAAGAAGGACACAAAAGGTATATAAAGACTTTTTTCCTTAAATAGGGAGCTCCATTTAGATATTTAAAATACAATTTAGTCTATAAAATTTTATTATAGTGAAAAATTTTCAAGGGATATATTAGTATGAAGCAAAATATAGCTGCATATGACTGTAAAAGCAATATTATTTCACCAACATCCCCATATTGATTAACTTTATTAGACTTAGTTTTTTTTCATATCTCTTTCAGGATCTCTTAGAAATACCTCTGTTCATCACAGTAACATCTAATGTAAATGTAGTTCCATGCCTGAGGATGTGGTTTAGTCCTGTGGATAAAACATCAGCCTGAGAAGGGTAACAACTAGATGTGCTCACAACACATCCATTCAATAAGTGCTCAGTTGTTTTTGGCAGTATACTTAGCTTCTCTGAATGTGATTTTCTCTTTTGGAGAAGGAATAATAACTATTAGCCATTTACTTGCCTCATGGGGTGACAAACATTCAGGACATCACAAATCTTCATGGGTCCCTATAGATAGTAATCAGCAGTTTCATTTAGGTTTCTGGAATGACAAATTGGGACCTAGAAAATTTGGAGAAGTCTCTCATAGTCCTGAAAGATGCTGACAAGGAAGATATTCTCTAAAGCTGCATAAGCAAAAGAGGAATGGTTATAACATTCCAAGAGAACAATGTCATTTTAATAATATTTTTAAACTCCTGTAAATTAGTATAACTGTGTTTATGTTTCATGTGTGATATTAAACAGCATTCCTTTTTGCTCAAGGTTAATGTTATATGACCTTTTAGACTGAAAGGGTAAGGTGCCATATGATTTTTTGATAAATATTATGATTTCTGATTCTGCCTCAATATCCTTCAGTGTTTTAGTTCACTGGCTCCCACTGGAGATTTCAAACTCACCTTTAAAAATGTGCTGAATCTGATTTACCTCAGTCCACAATGTGTCCTTGTATATAGCTGAATTGCCCTCTGTGAGATGGAAGACCAGTAGCTTAACCACAGTTTCTTTTAATACTTCCCTTAACAAGGCTTAGTGCCCAAGAACCCATATTTTCCTTCTGGTTTAAAAGTCTCAGAAAACTTCAGGAAAGTCAAAACCAAAATGTAGAAGATAAAACCCATCAAACAGCAGCAAGTCATAATGCTGTTCTAAGACCAGCTTCTAACAAGAGGCTCTTTGTTCTTGGCCTAGGTCGATGTTTAGTGCTTTCTGAACTTGTCTGGAGGATGGTATGCCACACTCCAGCAGACAGGACAGGAAGGAATACCATGACATGAACGCTGTGTTTCTTATCTTGCTGGGAGACAAGGAGGATCCAGAGAATGTCTTCCTGGTCAACCAGTGATTGGTGCCACATGACCTACTTGCTTCCTGGTCTTTCCTGTCAGAATTCAGGCAGCTGCGGCTGAGGGGTCTGAGGGAACAAACTAAGCCTTCCTGAAGCTAAGCAGATGCGCACACAGTTTCCCCAGGACATTCACTGAATTCTTTGCCTGAGACCCTTCTCTCACTGGCTTGTTTCTATGTGTTTTCCATGGGCTGTCTAGATGCCTCAGGTAGCTGCCTCCGTAGCATCAGGTGGCATCCCCTTTGACTCTTTCCTTCCTTGCCTGCCTTCTCAGCTTGGTCCTGTGCCCAGTTCTCTTCCTTGGAAATTTCTTTATCCTCCTTTGTACAGCCTCTGGCATGAGTACTCATTCTGTGCTGTGAGGCTTGACTGGGCCAAAACAAGCCTCAGGAGCTGAGGTCGTAAAGGAACAGGAAGGAGCAGATGTCCTAAGGAAATCTGATTGCTTGTATGTATAGAGTTGTTCTCTTCTATCTTGTAATGTGTATCTGATGCTTAAAGAGGGTCTGCCTCTGCTCAGACTTGAGTTTTCTAACACAGCTTGCCATTCTATTACTTTATTATTGGTCTAGCTCAGGATCTAGAAAAAGGAGAGGAAAGAAAACCTTTATCAGCTCAAAAACTGGTAACTTATATTGTACAGCACTTTACAAATTACTAAGTTCTTCCCTTTATGTGACAGATATCTAATAATTTGAACTGAATCTAAAACTTCTTTCATGGATTTCATCTTGTATTGCACTCTTAAACAAAACTCATGATATAGGCAATATTGATCATGAATCTTCGCTCTTTAAACTCAGACAACTTGTGTTTCCCAAAAACACATGCCTAGAAAGTGGCAAAATTGGAACTGGAACTCACAGCTTTCAACACCAGTGTTCTTTCCAATTCTTGGGATTAGTCATGTGTCCATATATTTATTGATGATGAGATTCTCTTAAAGAGGCTGGAAATCTTAGGTACCAGAGACCAGACTAGCTCCTTTGTCTCTATGATACTGCATATTTCTTCAAAGTTTTACTTTCTAGATATTAAAGAGACATGTTTGTGAACCATTTAGTTTCTATCATTTCATTTTATTTATTCCATCTCTGTGTTCAGGCCTGCAGTTTCCCTCATAGGCCTCTATTGTCATTCATCCAATCTGCACCCATTTGTGCCTTCAGCATGATCTTTCTCAAAAATAAATTTGATTATAAAAGCCAAGGGCCCTAAAGTGTACAGTGGCTCCTTTCTTCTTACGACAGTGTCCCTAGGCCTCTGAAGTAACATTCTTTTAGGAATAGTGAGATAATGCTGAAGTTGTTTCTGTGAATTATGCTTTAATGTCAATGAAAAAAATCTTTTAAAAATAATGTAAGTGTATTCTGAATCATTTGAGCAACTATTATAGAATGACTGTCATAGAATTTCATTGTGTGCTTGTAGATGTCTTTATGAACAATTTTATTGGTGCCAGGGTAGACAACTTTAAATGTCATGAGTTAGTGAAAAGAAGTGGCCTTGATTTCTAATAATGAGTGTGATCCATATGAAGGTCAAATGTTGTGACAACAAATTGTTTGAAGGAAAGTTTTAAAATATAATGGCTCTGGTAGAGAAAAGTCTCAGGAGAATTTAATCACTCCCCGTCATATTGTAGCATGTCTAGCTAAACTGCAGACATGAGTGACAATAACAGCAAAAACAGAGCCTTTGTGATTTGTAATATTTCTTTCATAATGAATGGAGTTTCAGTTTCAGTAAAACATTTAGCACAAGTATTTATTTGAACTTTGTTGATATTGCACATTTCTTATGAAATTGACTGCTAATGGCTTTCGATTTACATAAAAATCTATAAGCAAAAAAGAATTTATCTTACTTCCTTATTTCATATGTAAATTCAGAAGTATTTCCTGTTCCTCACTATTGGGTCCCTTCCTGTGGGAAAATTATGCCTCCCACTTTACTGATTTTAGGTTTCTAATTGTGCAACTTATTTGACCAAATGGAATGCAGATACAAGCCACTTTGAAGGGGAAGCCTTCAGGGCTGCTGCATGTTCAGCCTGTGCCCTTTTTTTTCTTCTAGTCCAAGCCCAGCAATTGCCCAGAAAGAGATCACTCCTTCAGCCCTATACCAAATGAAGATTATGCAGATGCAAAGGACCAAGGGCTTTGGCCAGCTATGAGAGACCCCTGCCATGAACGGGAAATAGGGGAGTAGGTGTATACGAGTGCATGTAAATGTAAAATATATGTTCATGCAGGTGGGTGTGCATGTATACACGAGTGTATGTCTTTATGAATTTCTGTCTCGTGATTCAATCCTGGAGTCAATTGTATTCCTTTAGAAACTCACTATAGAAAAATCCACGTTCTTCACCTTCATAAGTCATTGTGAGGTCTGCGGGACCTCATAAGTCATTGTGAGGCTGTCTCTAACCCGCTAAAGGTTATCTGCCTTTACCCTATCCCTCTGCCATTTTCATTGTTCTTAATTGTACCCTGTTCATTGAAGTGTTTCTAACTTTGTTTATCCTTTTTCTTACAGGAGAAACATAGAAAAATAACTGCAGTTAGTTCTTTCAAGGTTGTGACAATAACAAAGATGAGGAGCTTGGGCCCAAGTCCCCAGGTCCCCGAGGACAGCAGAACTGGTGTCAGCTGCCACGGCTATGTTTTGTGTGCGACACTAACAAGTGGTAACCATGGGGTTTTGTGAGTTTCCTTGCCCTACTTGGCCTCACACAGAGGTGCCAGCAAGTAATGAAGTCCCCAGGCAAGTGCATCAGCTTTGGACAAGAGCTTGGCTGTGTTCAATGTCATGAGCCCCTTATACAATGTCACAGGGTGACTCCTGTCTTTGAGTACTCACAAAGTGCACAGGCAGGCACTTAGGAGTTCTCATACCTGAAGGCTGCTGCTATGTTTCCCAATCATCCCTTGCTGGGAGAGCGGAAACTGTGGTTAGACAAATTAATCCTAGGAGAAGTTAAGCAATTGTCATCTCAGAGAAGAGCTTCTATGCCCTCAAGGCCCTGAAAACCACATACAGTCAAAATCTCACATTTAATTTATATTAAGCATGGAATTAATAAGAGCCCATGGTAATAAATTGTCAGGGAAAGAAATGAAAAGAAGATATCATACAATATTTATGTAATAAAAATAATCACCTTCATTAATATAACCCACATTTTTTTTCTTGGTAGGACCTAGTAATAAAAAGCATTTAAATCACTGTTAGGA
The DNA here is from genome assembly GCF_000247695.1 of Heterocephalus glaber. The sequence goes on from NW_004624884.1 coordinate 4,040,543, forward strand.
GATTACTATACTTTATACAATACATGTAAAGACTAAACACACTGCTTTTGTCAAAAGCACAATATCCTGAAATAAATGACCTCAGAAAAAAATAAAATGTGCTTCTGAATATTTCTCAATTTCTAACAGAAAATTCAACATCTATCTATTCAATAAATTATCCTTTCCCGAACATGTTTGAAATTTTATAATGAATGCAGCTGGCAGAAAAATTGAAATGTAATTGAGTGACATCTTTTAATCATATCATAGGTTGGAGCTGGGAAATGTAAACAAGAGAGGTGGCTCCAGGATTTCTTCTATCGCTCATCTTAAATGGCTGGCTGCATTGTTTTAGTCACTGAACAAACCCATCTAGGTTTTATATGAAGGCAAGCTGGTTTTCTCTTGAAGGAAGAGTCATAAATGACACCAATGTATTTGCAACTGTGAGTTCCCTATCTTTATGCTGCCAGCAATTTCAATTTAAAAAAAACCATTAGAGAAGCTGTAATAAAATCATCTCTAAGTGGAAGGAATGTGATTAGGGAAAGCAGGATTCTAAACCCCATTTAATTGCAGGAGTTTGGAGAGGTTTGCTGGTGTGTGTGTGCCTTGCAGTTCCCTAACATCTTGAGATGTGACCTGGACTGAAACCTTAAAGGCTATTAACAGTATTTTGTATTCCCAGGTAAGCACCTTTGCTGACACTTTCAAATGCTCCGTATGTCTATATGAAAACCACTTGTGCTTTGTTTGTATGGTTTTCCTATTGTATGTTACCTCAATAGTCTTTTGTGATAGGAATATAGAATAAACATGTTAGGATTCTAAAGCTGTCATCTTCTGTGGCCTAGTTTGTTGATTCCTTTTCCTTCAGGAAATTATACTCATGCCATCTGTCATAATTCCCCTGGAGTCCCTGCTACACAACCACATTATAACAAGATGCTTTTGTTCCTTTGATAATTAAATGCTCTATTGAATAGTGAGAAAAAACAGATTTATCTTGTATAATTCTCCTCTAAGGAGAAAGGAGGTTAAGGACACCTCCAGATAGCAATAGATAGTGTTACTAGAAGATAATGAGGTAATTGCCACGGGCAGGGCCTGGTTTCTTTACACCGTGAATATAAAATACCATTTTATCTTTATAACATGAATGGGCAAAGTATATTAGGCAAATTTTTACTGTTAGAAAGAAGGTGATTATCTGTGATTCTGAGCCAGTTATCTTAAATAGCTTTATGTGTGGCTATTAACTTCATTTACCACATAATTTGCCTAAGAAAATAGTATGTTTTAAATAACTAAGCCCATGCCTATGTCCTCAACTGCAGACATGCATTTGATTGCTGAGACCACACCTGGTAACATTCTCAGAGGTCACTGGGGGAGGACAGGGTGATGGCCAGTTTTGTGTGTCAGGGTTATAGCTGGCTGCGTACCCTTATTTAGTCAAACATTAACTCAGTTGTTGCTGTGAAAGTCTTTGTAGATGTGGTTAACATGTATAGTTAATTGAGTATGTGGGGGTGGGGTTGGGTGTGGGGGTGGTGTTGAGGGTTGAGCCCAGGGCCTTCACAGTGAGCTACAACCTCAGGCCTTTTACAATTTTGTTTTGAGACAGTGTCTCACTAAGCTGCTAAGCTGCCCAGGCTGGGCTTGAACTTGTGATCCTCTTGCTTCAGCTTCCCAGAGAGCTAGGATTATAGGAGACACTATTGTGACTGGCTTATAATCACGGAATTTTAAGCAAAGGTATACCTTCAGCAATTGTGAAAGACGCCTCATCCAATGAGTTGAAAGTCTTAAGCTCAAAAACTAAGATTTCCCAGAGAAGAAATTCTTCTCCTCAAAACAAACTCAAACTATTAGACTTCTGCCTGAGTTTTCAGCTTATCCAGACAAATTCCCCCACTATCATGTGAAAGAATTTGTTAAAGTAAAACTCTTTATCTGTATCAGACAAAAAGATAAAGACTGATAATGACATTTTGGTCAACAATGAATTACATGTCTCCTAAGATTATAATGAATCTGAAAAGTCCCTACCACCTAGTGCAGTGATGGAGAAACTTTCAGAGCTTTCAATGATAACAAACAGCTGGCTGCGGCACATGTGCTGTAGGTTTGCCACCCTGGACCTAATGACATCCTAGAACAATGCATACTCAGGTGTTTGTCACAATGCTAGTGTAAACAAACTATTGAGCTGCATGTCATATAAAACAACAGCACATTACATACAGTACACAATACTTAATGATAATAGACAACTATGTTGCTGGTTTATATACTTACTGTGCTATATACTTTTTGTTTTTAAATGTACTTCTACTTATTAAAAGTTGAACATGAAACAGTAGGCCATGTTGTGCTGCCAAAGCCTCATACCTCTCATACTTACAGTCTTGATTCCATCAAGAAGCCATGCGGAGTCATTGACCAGTACTGTCTAGTAAATACACTCTGTCGTTTGCACAGTGATGAAATCACCCAACAGCACAGTTCTCAGGATGTATCCCTGTCACTAGGGGACACCGGACTGTACACTCTCTTGCTTCTGTTTCTCTGGGGAACTCTAACCCATGCAGTGGGGAAGAGATGGAGGTAGGTGACTTACAGATCCTGGAAGACTTGACTGGCTTCTTGTTGGGAACGTATCACAGACTTAGCACACCCACCTGCCAAGAGGAGGTTAGGATGATGTTTCATATATGGAAGCACCCTCTTCAGTGCACCATATTTCACAAGCCCCTTCTGCTTCAAACCATCTCTTCAAATACCCTGCCTGTCTCATGACGTGCAGGGAGTAACATGTTGAGAAATAGGAGCAACACACTACTGAGTGTCATCTTTACTATTGATTTGGAGGTTCCTGTGTGCAGTGTTCACAGCTATGGCAGAAACATGAACTCGGGCCATTCATGTGGAGAAACACCATTAAATACTAGGTACTTTCTGACTCTTGAGACTGGTTATCCTGTTTGAGTCACAGTGTTCTTGCTATTGCTGCCTTGTCTCTTGTCTCAGCTAAAGATCCTGAGAAATTTGCCTGTGCTCATGGTCTTCATTTACTGTGAGGTGACCTTAGCCCTTTGCACTGCATAGGTAGCAGTTCCTTTAACCTCACCATAACTTCCTGTGGTTAAGTCTAATGTAACCTTAGTTTTTATTTCCCTTACTGCCTTAGTTTCATCAATCCATATCTACTGGCTGCATTCATCTGCTGACAAGCTCTTCCTTCCTCTTCTGAAATGAATTCTTAGTTTACATCCTGTTCATCTGCCTGCATTCTCTCAGCCTTCTCCTGCCAAGGTCAAAGTGGTCTATTTTGGATTAAACAGTGAACCCAAAAGATATGTTCAAGTCCTCACCCTAGTGTCCGTGAATATGACCTCACTTGGGAATTTGGTCACAGCACATGTTACAAATTAAGATGATTTCATTAGGGTGGCCTCATAAAAGGATAATACCACATGAGACACAGATAAGACAACCATGTGACAACTGAGGCAGAGATTAGAGTGGTGCATTTTATTTGTTTGTTTGTTTGTTTTTTGGTACTGGAGATTGAACCAATAACCTTTGCATTGAACTACATCCCTAGCCCTTTTTTACTTTTTATTTTGAGAGAAGGTCTCACTAAATTGCTAACTGCATCTTTAAGCCAAGGAATGCCAAGCATTGCTGGTAAATACTAGAAACTAGAAGACAAGCAGAGGCAACAAGGATGCTCCCCTATAGATTTTAGCAGGAATCTGGCTGTGCCAACACCTTGATTTTAGACTTGTAGCCTCCAGAATCATGAGACAATATGTTTTTGTTCATTTAATCCCCTTGGTTTAAGGTACTTCATTACTGCAGCCTTGAGAAATTAAGACATGGTCCCATAGGAATCCTTGGAAATCAGAATGCTTTTAGTGCACTCTTTCCTGAGTGTTCCTGACTCAAGCTAATAACATTTAGGCTTATGTGTGAGCAATTTTTCTTATGGGAACAGGCAAGGAATGCTTACTACAAGCTGACACGTGCACAGACTGAGGTTCTAATCACACTGACTCCTGGGGAAGGTCCCTACAGCACAGCCACCAGGCCTCTGGGAGTGGGGCCTTACTCCACCTATCTGTCTGGAACTCTATCTGTAGATTTAGCCTGACCAGGCACATCAATCGGACTTTTGTTTGTTTATGCTTCCTGGGGATTTGACAATGACAAAAGGCCAATATGTTCCCAGGAAAGAGTTTCACAGACACATTCCACTGTTCGAGCTTTCCAGCTTAGTCACTTCTGCAGCTGAGTTTCAATTTGTAATATATTCAGCAAGAAGCACGTCCGTGGACAGCTCTATTCCCAGTGGAATAGTCTGATGAAGTGGGCTGTGTTAACTGCTCAGGAGGCTTCATATGCTTTGATTACTGCTCATGAGGCTTCCATTTCTTCAAGGATCTTAATGAGGTTTTTCTGGGGGGCAAAATTCATAAATTTCCATGTTTTAGTAGCTTGGCTAATGCAAATACAAATTGTACATCTCTTTCACAGCCCATATAACAATGTTCTTCATTTATTTCTTTTTGAGGTAGTATTTCAAAGTCATCTGGTCCATAGCATCTAAGAAATATTGAGAAAACATAATTAAATTTAATTATCTTTTAAAGATACGTACTTTAAAACACAAAATTTCTCAGGTTTGAATGATATGTGATGCTGAATGTGCCTTGGGTTAGATCAATTTCCATGGCCAAATGAGAGATTTTGTAGCCTTTACATATTTGTGTTCATTTACTTTTGTATGGACACAAATGCAGAGGCAAGACAAAGTGACAAAGACTTTTTAGTAAATTCTAACTTATCAAAGTGATTTTTTCTCTTTCCATAAATCTTCCTTCATTGATTTATTTTCATCTCCATTTAAAAGTATACCTATAACTGAAATGATTCTAACCAAATTCATGGTTGGCAGCCAAGTATTTTAATAACTTTCCCCCTTAGTTTGATGACGAATGTGTCCATGTGTGCTCGACTGCCTGTCACATCACTAACAGTGGCTTCCATGTCTCAGAGGAGACTGGAAATATAAAAAATATGCAATCAGGAGCATTCTAAATGAAATGGTAAATTTAGCTGATGGAACGTGCAGAATACTAATGAGCAGTCTGATGGGCCTGCTGTGCACTTGTGCAGTGCAGAATGAGAATAATGACCTTGCTCAAGACTTAAGCAGAGTCACTGCAGCTGGCAGCAGATAGACGCCTCTGATTACACTCCAGCCGCCACACTTCTCTTGGGATCTCTATGTTAGCTGTAACCAGGAAAGCTGCTACCTCAATTCAGGTCACATATGTGCACCTTTCTGGGGTGGGCACAGAATCGGGTGAAAGATGTGTTGGGGGTTGTCTTCAAAGTCCACAACTGTCCAGATTCAGAATGCCTTACTGTGTTATCTAACAGATTCTTTTTTTTTTTCATTAAGTTTATCGGTACATTTTAGGTATACAATACAGTTACATTCATCATTGGGATCTTGTACCTGTACATGATGTATCTTGGTTCTTATTTTTCCCCATTCCCCTGCCCTACCTTCATCCCCTCCACCCTTCCCTATTTACAAAGACTTTGTTTACATTTTTTTCCTTTTCTCATATTTTTTCTTTTCCCTTCTTTTCTTTCCCTACCCCTCCCACTTCCCCTACTCCTTTAGACCTTTTCATCCTATTTCACAATATCAATTATACATTTTGATACTTATTTACACTTTTAGTTTTTCACACCGGAGAAACTATTCGGAATTTATACATGTGTGTCCTATTTATTTCACTTAAGAGTATGGCCTCAATGTGCATCCACTTAGCTATAAATGTCTCTAGTTTCTCATTCTTTATGACTGAGTAGTACTTCATTTTATAGAAAAACTACATCTTCTTTATGCAGTCTCCAGGTGATGGGCACTTGAGCTGTTTCGAAGTTTTAGCTATTACAAATTGTGCCACTATAAATATGGGTGAGCATATATCACTGTGGTATGATTCTTTTAATTCTTTTGGGAAGGTACCCAGCAGAGGAATACCTGGTTCAAATAGGACTTCCAATCCTAGTTGTCTGAGGTATCTCCATACTGATTTCCCCAGTGGTTGCACCAGTCTGCACTTCCGCCAACAATGAAGAATGATTCGTTTCTCCCCACAGCCCCGCCAGCATTTGTTACTGGTTGATTTCTTGATAGCAGGCATTCTTTCTGGGGTGAGGTGGAATCTCAGCATTGTTTTCTTCCGGATCTTTCAAATGACCAGAGAGGTTGAACATTTTTTCATATGTTTATTGGCTGCTTTTACTTCTTTGTCTGAGAAATGTCTGCTCATGTCAGATGCCATTTTTGAATTGGGTCTTTATATTTGGGGGGTCTGATTTTTTTAGTTCTTTATATATCTAGATAGTAGACCTTTGTCTGAGGAACAGCTGATAAAATTTTTTTCTCACATTGTAGGTTGTCTCTTAGCTCTGTTGGTAGTTTCTCTTGCAGTGCAGAAGTTTTTAATGAGATCCCAATTGTTGATTCTTTGTGCTAGTTTGCATGCTACTGAGGTTATGTTCATAAAGTCTTTTCCTATGCCAATGTCTTCAAGAGTTCTACCTAATTTATCTTCCAGCAAGCTTAGGGTTTCCATGTTAATATATAGATCTTTAATCCACTTTGATCTTAGTTTTGTGCATGGTGATAGGTATGATTCTAGTTTTAATCTTTGCCAAGTTGAAATCCAGTTTTTCCAACACCGTTTATTATATAGGCTATCTTTCCTCCGATGAGGGTGGTTGGCTCCTTTATCAGAGATGACATAGCTGAGTATGTCTGGAGTTTTTTCTGCATCTTCTAATCTATTCCACTGATCCTCCAGTCTGTTTCTTTGCCAGTACCATGCTGTTTTTATCACAGTAGCTTTGTGGTATAGCTTCAAGTTAAGAATTGTGATACCTCCAGCCATGTCTCTGTTGCCCAGAATTGCTTTAGCTATTCTAGGTCTTTTTTGGTTCCAAATGAATTTTTGAATTGTTTTCTCTAGTTCTGTGAAGTATATTGTTGAAATTCCAATTGGCATTGAATTAAATCTATATAGTAGTTTTAGAAGTATTGCTGTTTTCACTATATTGGTTCTTCCTACCCAGGAGCAAGGGATGTCTTTCCATTTTCTTATACCCTCTTTGATCTCTTTTTTCAGAGTGCTGTAGTTTTCAGTGTAGAGGTCTTTTGCTTCCTTTGTTAGACTGATTCCTAGATATTTCATGTTTTTGGATGCTCTTGTAAAAGGAATTGTTTCCCTAATTTCTCTCTCAGTGATTGTGTTATTTGTGTACAAGAAGGCTATTGTTTTTGAGTGTTGAACTTGTGTCCAGCTACTCTACTGAATTTGTCAATTAAGTCTAGAAGCCTTTTGGCGCAGTTTTTTGGGCCTTCTTTGTAGAGTATCATATTATCAGCAAATAATGACAGTTTAACTTCTTCCTTTTCTATCTTTATTCCTTTTATTTTTTTCTCTTTTCTAATTGCTGTCTCTAATGTTTCCAGAAATATATGGAACCGGAGTGGTGATAGTGGGCATCCTTGTCTTGTTCCTGATTTTAGCATGAAAGTTTTCAGTTTTTGACCATTTAG
>NW_004624884.1:4051244-4062398 GCF_000247695.1 Heterocephalus glaber
ATCTTAGTGAATGACAATTTGTGGTAGTTATTAATCTATCACCTTTAAAAATGAAGGGCCTTCTTCAGGGTATGTCTCTGCTGTCACAATAGACAATGTGGGCAGCTGTGTGTAGTTATAAGTCAATAAGTGTCAGTGAGCTAGTCCCAGACCCATGAGATTCAGGCAGATTTCTGGCTGTGAGTCCCAAGTTGAGCTCCCTGTCTTCCTGCAGGGTTGCACTCTGCAAGGTTCTATTGCCGGTTTCAGGTGCCTTTCCCTTTAAGAAAGTCCAGGTTCCGATGGGAGCTGATGATCCCTTTAACTTACCAAGCATGGTGGTCTGGTGTGCCTCTACTGCAGAGATTTTCTTCACTTTTCCAGTGGATTTGTTTTCATCATGGAGCCTGAGAGAGGCCCTCTCTGTGTTGTTCACTTCTGTAGCTCAGGACAATGGCTTTTATGTCCCCCTGTGCCTCTGCAGTGTGGAGCCAAGTAGCTGCACAACCAGAAGGCCAGAGGAAGGGTGGGGAGTCTGTTGTTGGAGGCACCCACTCAGTCAAGCTGGTGGCTGGTGGGCATGCCTGGGGGGTTCCTCCTCACCCTGTCTTGGTCACAAGCCTGTCTTGGTAGCAAGCTTGTGGAGCAAGCCAGAGGAAGCAGGTCCCAGTCAGGCTGCAACCGCTCATCCCTACTCAGCCCTGCTCAGCCCCACTCCACTAAGCTGGTGACTGGTGGGCATGCCTGGGGTTTCCTCCTACTCTGTCTTGGTTGCAAGCTCCAGAAAATTTTTCATAAGATGAGATCGGAGTTGCTGATTCTTTGTGCTAGTTTCCGTGGTACTGAGGTTTTGTTCATAAAGTCTTTTCCTATCCCAATATCTTCAAGAGTTCTACCTAAGTTATCTTCCAGCAAATTTAATGTTTCCGTTTTAGTATTTAGATCTTTAATCCACTTTAATCTTAGTTTTGTGCATGGTGATAGGTATGGGTCTAGTTTTAATTTATGCCAAGTTGAAATCCAGTTTTTTCAACACCATTTATTAAATAGGCTCTTTCCTCCAACGAGGGTGGTTGGCTCCTTTATCAAAGATGACATGACTGAGTATGTCTGGAGTTGTTTCTGCATTTTCCAATCTATTCCACTGATCCTCAGGTCTGTTTCTCTACCTGTACCATGCTGTTTTTATCACAGTAGCTTTGTAGTATAGTTTCAAGTTGAGGATTGTGATACACCCAGCCATGTCTCTGTGGTTTTCACTTGGGATTTCACTCAATCTATATAGCAGTTTTGGAAGTATGGCCATTTTCACTATATTGGTTCTTTCTACCCAGGAACAAGGAATGTCTTTCCATTTTCTTATGTCCTCCTCTATCTCGTTTTTCAGTGTGCTGTAGTTTTCAGTGTACAGGTCTTTTGCTTCCTTTGTTAGGTTGATTCTTAGATACTTCATTTTTTGGATGCTATTGTAAAAGGAATTGTTTCCCTAATTTCTCTCTCAGTGAGTCTCCTATTTGTGTATAAGAAAGCTATTGTTTTTTGAGTGTTGACCTTATGTCCAGCTACTCTACAGAATCTGTCAATTAGGTCTAGAAGACTTTTGACTGAGTTTTTAGGGTCTTCTATGTAAAGTATCATATCATGAGCAAATAGTGACAGTTTAACTTCTTCCTTTCCTATCTTTATTTCTTTTATTTCTTTCTCTTTTCTAATTGCTGTCACTAATGTTCCCAGAACTATATTGAACAGGAGTGGTGATAGTGGGCATCCTTGTCTTGTTCCTGATTTTAGCATGAAAGTTTTCAGTTTTTGACCATTTAGCGTGATGTTGGCTGTTGGTTTTTCATAAATAACCTTAATCAGGTTGAGATAAAGACCTTCTATTCCAATTTCCTGTAGCATTTATATCATGAATGGGTGTTGGATTTTGTCAAATGCCTTTTCTGCATCTATCGAGATGATCATATGGTTTTTGTCCTTGACTCTGTTAATATGGTGTATTACATTTATTGTTTTACGAATGTTGAACCATCCTTGCATCCCTAGGATAAATCCGACTTGGTCAGGGTGTATGATCTTCTTGATGACCCTCTGTATTCTGTTTGTCAGTATCTTGTTGAGGATTTTTGCATCTATGTTTATTAGGGAGATTGGCCTGTAGTTCTCTTTTTGGGTTAATATGGCCATTTAAATAATATTAGTCCTCCCAATACTCCAGCATGGAAGGGTTTCTAATGTGTGCTTAAATTTCTTTCTTCACTATTCTGTAATTTTCATTGTAGAAGCCTTTTACCTTCTTGGTTAGATTTATTCCTAAATTTTGGAGAGAAGCTATTGTGAATGGATTTGTTTTCCTGATTTCTTTCTCAGGTAGTTCACTACTGATGTATAGAAAAGCTATTGATTTTTAAATATTGATCTTGCAGGCAGAGAAAAATGTATATTCTGTTGTTGAATGGAAACTCCCATATGTATGTTTGGTCTATTTGTTCAAAAATGCAGTTGGAGTCCAGTATTTCCTTATTAATTTATCTTCTGATTAATCTGTCCAGTTTGGAAGTGGACTACTGAAACCTTTTACTATTATTGTACAGTTATCTATTTCTCCCTTTATGCCCATTACTATTTGCTTTATGTCTTTGAAAGGTTCAATGTTAAGTGAAGATATATTTACTATTGTTATGTTCTCTTGATGAATTGTCTCCTTTACCATTAAATAATTATCTTTTTTTGTATCCTGTGAGAGTTTTTGATTTGAAGACTATTTTGTCAGATGTAAATGTAGCCACCTGTATTCTCTTTTGGTTACCATTAACCTGGGACATCTTCTTCCATCTCTTCACCTTCAGCTTATGTGTATCCTAGAAGCTTAATTGAGTCTTTTGTTGACAGCATATTGCTGGTTCTTATTTTTTAAACCATTCATCTATTTTATGTTTTTTGATTGGAATGCTTAATTTGCTTATATTAAAGGTTATTTTTGATAGGTAAAACTTACCACTGCCAACTTGTTATTTGTCTTCTGGTTGTTTTGTAGTTCCTTTGTTCTTTTCTTCCTGTCTTGATTACCTTTGTGATTTGATAATTTGCTATAGTACTCAGCTTTGTTTCCTTTGTCTTCATTGTTTATGTATCTGTGGTTAGTATGAGACTTAGTCAAACATCTTATGGTTATAATATACCATTTTAATTAGATAATAACTTCAGTCGTATATGAAACTCTAGAGTTTTATCCCCCCATGTATATTTTTGATGTTATCATTTACATCTTTTCATATTATGCATTTCTTAACTTATTGTAGTTTCATTATTTTTGACCATTTTGACCTTAACCCATACCAGAGATGTGTACTTAAAGTAGTGTGTGTGGATGCTGGAACACACCCTCAAGCAAGCTCAGAGCCCATAAAAACCTGTAAGAGTCTCTGGTAGCAAAGGCTGTATGTGTCTGCTGTGGTGATGGGGCCTGCTAGGGTTTTCTTGCTTACTTTTCCTCAGCAGGGGGAAATTCTCCATGGTTCAAAGAATATTCTAAATGGGGTTATGGGTGATGGAGACAAGATGTTTCCTTCCCTGTCATATGAAGTATTCTGAGTTCCTGTGGGCTGCAGAATTTCTGCTGCAGTTATCCTCTTCTCCCATGCTCTCCTATAATTATTTTGGTCTAAAAGCAGTTGTTTATAGTTTTAGAGGGTTTTGTGGTGGGGGTCAGGGTATGCTAAGAGATTTTAGTTGGTTATCTTGCTGATGTCAATTGTGGACAGATTCTTGAAATATGTTAATAAAATACTTTAGAAATTTATATTTTCACTGGATATCTTTATCCTGCTATTTATGATTGTCTTAAATATTGTAATTTTACAATGTTTACTTTGCATATCATTGAGTTTATTTGAATTCATATTATCATTAGTAAGATTAAATCTTTAAATGTATTAATTGGCAGTTTGTATATCTTCTTATAAAAATCACTGATTTCTTGTTGATTTTTCAATTGGATGCATATATGATGAACCCCACACTCTTGTGGAATAAGTATTAGGGAAAGAAATAATCTAACACTGAAAGGAGAGGTGTTTCTCTGCTTTAGTTTCCTCGGATTTGGGTACCTGTATACAATTTTCTCCAATTTGAATATCTGCATATAGCTTTCATCTGTAGCTCTGACACAAGTAGCTGTTGAGGCTATGTGGATGGTTTTCTAAAGCCTGAGCTGAAACAGTAACCATTAGTGAATGAAGGCCTGGTCAGGAAAGAGACAGGCAGGTTGAATATTCAAAGTCTACTGCCTATGACAACAGCAATGTTTATCCACTACTTACTGTGCTGATTGAATTCTTACATAAATTGTCTCATTTAATTTTCCCCAAGCTCAAACAGGTTAATGTATTATTTTTCTCAAGAGGTAGATAAGGAACTGAGGCTAAAATGGTAAATAATTTGCCCATGGTCTTGGAGGTAGTGAGTGATGGAGCCAGTAGTTGAATCCAGTTCCTTCTGCCTTCCACTTAAACTCCTAATTACATCCTAAGGCAGCAACAGGGTTAAGTCAAAAGTAATGCTCCCTGTTTTCTGTGGGCACTGGGCATTTTGCCCTCCTGTCTCCTTGATCGGATGCTGGATGCTGCAGGTGGAAGGGCAGAGGATGTTCAGAGTCTACAGGATGAAGTCTGTCAGCTTTTGGAAAGGTCCTTTGAAGGGGCCTTGGATGATGCAATCCACAGAGGGAAATGCTCTCCTCAGTTAGGGGTTCTGCCCAGATAATTAATGGCCTCAGGGGTTTAAAGCATTCTTTCTTGTTCCTCAGAAACTCTTGAGACTCTTTCAATCTAGCCAACTCTGGTGCTCACAGAATTATATGTTTTGGGGTTTAGTGCAGCCAGGTTGGGACAACCTTATAAAGCACGTTGGAATGAGGGAAAGGATAAATCCCCTGGAGTCATGTACAAGGACTTCCACAGAAGCAATAGTCTCTTTGATTATTTTTTTTCCATAGCTGGTGAAAGGATTTCTATGTTAGAGTTAAGCATGTGGTTGAACTGCTATTGAAAATATGTTAAGCCACAGAAAATAACTTGGGGTAGATATGTAGGAACACTGTCTGGTTTCTAAGCTCTTTTTAACAGCTAGTTTATCATTCTATGGCATGGGAGTATCTGTGTTTATGGCAGATCTGAAATATCTTTGTGTAGCCAATAAAGATCAGCATGTTAAAAAGGAAAAGCAGTGTGAATGAGGGACATGCTGAAGAGATTATTCTTGTTCCAAGCAATATACTGAAAGTACCAAAGAATAAATCTTTCTTTGAGAATATATTCACCAGTCCTTTAAGCACGTTACTTATGTCTGTTGAATTCTCTTATAGAATCTACTTTTCCCCATCTCAAATGAGTTAGCTCTGCTTGACGTCTGGACATGGAATAGATTTACTGCTCGTGTTTTGAATGGTTTCCAGTCTCCTAATTATCCCACCTTATAAAAGCAACACTCTACCTTTGTTAAGGGATAATTGACTCGCCACTCTAATTAGCTGGGGGAAAAAGACTAGTTTTCAATGCAAACCTTTCATTTAAATAGACTTCCAAAATTTAATTTTCATAAATATACTTCACATGCCTGTGTCCCTTCTCACAGACCCTCAAAGACACATTTGTGTACCTCTCCTCTATTTTTTCCAGGGACACCCTTGATACATGCTTCTGGAAATGATTTAAGAGGATCCTCCTGATTCACCATTTGCAAACCCTGACCAGTGTCTAGTTTTAGTTTTTCCTTTTCCTGCTCTGTGTTTGCTCTCTCTGAGTGACACAAGAGGCCTGGCTGATGGGCAGAGGCCTAGTTCCCACATTGAGATAGATTTCTAGGGAGTTATTTTAGTAAATAGCTTACAGTATTTGAGTGTCTATTGTGTTCTAGTCAGTGGACTAAAACCTTATGTGGATCATTTCATTTAATCTCCGCAATACCCTTAAGAGGGTGATTTTGTTAATATTCATGTTTATAGATGAGAATATTGAAAGTCAGAGAGGAAAAGAACTCTGCCTACAGCCAGCTTTAGAAGTGTTACTTGTGAGCAGATGCTTACCATGATTATGATCTGAACCTATTAATTCTGACCCCACAGGCTCTGTGAGGAGAGAATGTAGAATTTAACAGAGCATTTCCCCCAGGCCAACAGACAACAGACAACATACAGTGAAATGAGTGTATGTCAGGGAAGAGATCAACACTCCTCTAAATCCAATTTCAGAATGAGGATTCTGAGTATGCCATGTTCTGGATTAAGAAAGCCCCTGGCATTAGGGTGTCACTGGCTGTTGACTTTTGAAGTGATTGGTTTTGCTTTGGACAAATAGGGACATAAAATTACATCTGGGAAATTCTATAGTCACTGTCAAGGGTAACAAGGTAGTATTTTTTGTTTGTTTGTTTTGTTCATGTGAAGTAATGAGGTGAGATGAATTCAATGACCTTTAAACAATGAAACCAGCATTCTGAGAGGGTTTAATGTACCTTAGCCTCCACCTCACCGAGGTGTACTTTGGTCTGTTCCCAGGGTGCGATCCAGGCCTCTGCCTGAGGATGTTGAGGCCAAAGGTGGGGAGAGAACTGACATTTTTAGCTCATTTTCTTTTGAATGCATCTTCCTATGTTCCCCTCTCACTATCTATTAACCTTATCCACACTGAGATTATATTGTTATATCACAAAGATGCTTCATTCCAGTAGACTAAACTTGTATTAGTCTGAAGGTGAGTAGGTATTTCTTTTCATTGACAAAGAATTTAGTTGAAATATTTTAACATGAATTAAGCATATATACTTGCTCTTCTGTGTCACAATCCTATTCACTTGCCTTTTTCTTCAATAATTCATTCAATTTTTCTCCCCAGTAACTTTCCTCACTATCTTTGCTGTTTATGCAGTTAACATAAGTGTAATGAGAATGATATGTAATCAAAATTGCATTGAATTGATTTGATATGGAGCTTAATGCAGAGAGTGACAGTAAAAAGTGTTTTGAAAAATGCAGATTTTAAAGGCAGGATTCCTGAACCCTGTCTTAATGCTAGCAATGCTTCATCCTCTGCATAGATAACCATTTTATCATTCTGTGCCTTAGTTTCCCAACCTGCAAATTAAGGCTTTAAAAAAAAATTTTACAGTGATGCTGTGAGGATAATGTGATAGCATTTTTTAAAGAGCTCTGAACACTTAGCAGGAAAGACATTGTAATCTGTTTCCTATTATCTTGTATTCTAAAGGGAACTATCATAAGGAATAATTTGGGACTCCAATGCTATAAAAAATTGTGTACAGTCATTCAGCTTGTCTTTTATTCTTCATCATATATGCCTATTCTGTTAGTATCTGTCCCTGATCCAGTGAATAGAGTAAAAACACTCCTGGATTGGTTGGCATGGAAACTAACCCCAGAGCACTCTGGGAGCATGTAGGCAGTCTTTGGACCCAGCTGTGTGGCAGGTGTAACAATAACCCTTCCCCCTCAAAGTTGCTGTGGGACTAAGGAATGTCTAATTTGATGAGAACTAAAATAAAATAAATACAATCAACTTGTAAATATGCTATTGCATATTCCTTCTCTTCAAAAAAGAAAAAGCATAATGCTAGACAACCTTATGGTAAGAGAACCTACTTGTATCTACTGCAAGAGATGCTTTCTGAAATGTTGTTTTATGCTGCACCAGCACCCATTCTCTAGGAACTTCCTTTCCCCAATAGAGTGGTGAATCTCAGGCAGCCATATTTGTACAATGACCCACACCAACTAGATTAGAACTGAACCCTAGATTCAAGATAAACAATGGATTCTCCCTGGAATTTGGAATTGGACATGTTGGATTTTATTAGTCTGGACTATTTGTTTAAACTCTGCCATGCCCAGAAAGTATCCCAAGATTAATCTGGTGGGTTTGACTATTAATAGTGTGTGTACCAGTTTATCTCTTCAATTAACTTTGGAACTTGTTGGTAGCAAGAATTTAAGTTTTAAAAATCTGAATTCTTCTGAACACACTAGATTATCATCTTTGACATTTCAAATAAGAGTTGTGAGTGCTGTGAACCATCTTGGAAATGTATTTCTTCTTTCTGGAATATTGGCTGCTCTAGCTTATACATTAAAGCTGCAAGGGTTGTAAAGAAACGAGGTTAAAGGGAGTATGGTGTTTAATGATTACATTAGTCAGGATTCTGGCAGCAAACAGTTGGCACACTTTTTGCCTAATAAGAATTTAATAAAGAGACTATTTACACAGAGCGTGGTGTAGGGAAACCAGAATCAATAGTATAACATGCTGTAGTTACTGGGCTTCTGTTACCTCTGTAGTGCCTACATGGGAAGGGCACGGAGTGGTTCTGGGAACCAAGAGAACATGAGAAAGAGACAGTGTGGGAAAGAGAAACATGTAAGAGCTCTGTGGGGCCAGCACCACCCAAGAGAAGTAGGAAGCCAGCCCATGCTTGCCTCCACAAGCAGGCAACTGGAAGGATAGATACCCGACTGACCTCCCTCACTCATATCCTCTTCCCCATTAATCTTCTACTTTTCCCTAATTACTCCACCCAGCTGGAAACTAGAAGGCCAGAGTACTTACTGATGCAATCCATAATACAGAGCCTCCCAAACAATAAAGCAGAGAGAAGTGTATGGGGTGGGTCAAAAAGAGCAAAAAAGATCAGCAGCTTGGCGATTTCCCTTCCTGCCCTCTTTAAATCAGTCTCCCATCTCCTCCTACAGGTAAGACATGGGTGGGCACTTCTTACTAGGCCTAGTCATGAGACTCCTCAAGGGTCTCTGGCCTCATCTGGAGCTAGTTCTTCACCACCCCCACTTGCATCAAGAATCTCAAATACACAGCTTCTCTTCATGCTTCTCTTTATTCATCTGTATTGTATACTCTGCCAAGAATGCCCTTTGCAACCCTTGACCCTCTGTCAAACTTCTATTTAGCTTTCCCTAACCAAAGTTAGCTTTCCTCTGCAGTTTTTTGGTCAGATTACTGTAGACTCAGGCTCTTTCTTTACTGTCTTCCCAGATCATCCTCCACCTACATTCACGCATGTTGCAGGTTACTGTTAACACTGGTATTTGTCTCTTCCTCTTCTGTGGTCCTTGAGTATTTCTGTGTCTGCTGTACCAACACTACTTGCTGTCTTTACACTTTACAGAGTGCCTGGCACAGAATTGAAGCTTGAAAAATGAACAGTTTTCCTGCTTTCAATCATGCCTATCTTCCGTCTGCCTTCCAAATTTCCACATGGCCTCTAGATTAATTTTCAAAGCACAGTCTCATTGTGATCCTCTCATTTCTAGACCTTCCTGTGGTTCCCACTACATCTAGAATGATATGCAAGTTTCCAACTTGTCCACAAAGGTCTTCACCTGGGGTCTTTGCCTTCATTTTCACATCATCTTCTACCATTCCTTCTGGCTTGCCTCGTGCATCTCTTGTCCCCATTCCAAGTCCTAAGGAAATGCTGAGCATCCTTAGCAAGCCATCCTTTCCCGTATTTTGTCCTAATTTGCATCTGTTCATCCTCCTGCCTGGGACGTCTCCTCCACTTCCAACACTCCTCAACCACTCTTACCTTTTCCCTGTGCCAAGGTCTTCCCTGCCTATGGCTTTGTCAATCCTTTATTTTTTAAAATACTTAGCTAACTTGGCATTTTCTCTGTAAAAATTTCCTTAAAAGCTCTCCCTTGCAACTCAACAAAGTTAGATTCTTTTTTAAATCTATGAAAATCCTTTCATACTGTGTTGAAGAAGATTTGTTTATTTATGTGTTGTCTTTCTTATTTCCAGAATCTAATACAAAGCCTGGCATGTAATGACCATAATTGTGTCTCTATTGAATATATGAACAAATGAATAAGTTAATTAAACTGAGCCCTATAGTCTTCAATTATGCTGAGAACAGCTCTTCTGTGGTTATTTCTACATTGCACATGGGTCCTTCATGACTGAGGCACACAGGTGGACCAAGCCGTGTGCACCGGGGCCAATGGGATGCAAGTAGAAAAGTGTGTGAACTTTAGGTCAGTGTCTATTTTGAGAAAGGCTCTGCAGTGGACATGTGTGCTGCAGCTCTGCAGCCATATTGGGTCATGACGCAGAAGTCACATGCTGAGAGTGCTGGAAAAGAGAGCTGGAGAAGGTGGATCTGTGATAGTGGCAGGTCTGCCAGGTCAGTCCAAGGTGACCCACGCTGACTGTTAAATGAGAAAGAAATAAAACTGATTCTCATTCAAACCATTGATACTTTGAGGTTTCTGTCATTTTCAACCAAATGCAATCTTAATATATCTACTTAATTATTTTTGGTAGTTGAATCAAAGTCAAAAGTCCTGAGGGCCTGGGATTTATCTAAGTGGAACCATGCCTGCCTCATAAACACAAGGTCCTGAGTTTGATACCCAGTACCACAAAAAAAAATCATGAAAAAATAGAAAATCATGTCTTTATTTACTATTTTTTAAAATAAATTTTATTGGTACATTTCAGGTATACAATATAATGACATTCATCATTGGAAATTTGCACCTTTCCTTAATCTCTCTTGGTTGTTATTTGTCCCCTTCCCCTGCCCTCCCTTCAACCCCTCTATCCCTCCCTATTTACAAAGAATTTGTTTCCAGTTTTTCATTTTCTCCATATTAACTCCATTCCCTTCTTTCCTTTCCCCTACCCCTCCCACTTCCCCTTCTCCTTTTCTTTCTATTTCACATTATGTATTATACCTTTATTCCCTATTTACACATTGAGTTTCTTACACTATAGAAACTGTTCAGTATTTACACGTGTGTCCTATTTATTTCACTTAAGAGTATCGCCTCAATGTGTATCCATTTAGCTATAAATATATCTAATTTCTCATTTTTTATGGCTGAGTAGTACTCCATTTTATTTAACAGCCCACGTTTTCTTTATCAAGTCTACAGTTGATGGGCAATTCAGCTGTTTCCAAGTTTTAGGTATTACAAAGTGTGCTGCTATGAACATGGGTACACATATATCACTATGGTATGACTCTTTCAATTTTTGGGGGAAGATACCCAGCAGGGAAATAGCTGGGTCAAATGGGAGCTCCAGTCCTATTTCTTTGAGGTATCTCCATACTGATTTCCACAGTGGTTGCACCAGTCTACACTCC
>NW_004624884.1:4074900-4108849 GCF_000247695.1 Heterocephalus glaber
AAAAAAAAAGAAAAGAAGGCAGACAGCGGGCATTGTGGCGCTAGCCTGTAATCCTAGTACTTGGGAGGTTGAGGTGGGGGGATCTCTGCAACTACAGGAGGATCTGGGCGACTTAGTGAGTTCAAGGCCAGCCTGAACTACATAAGGAGACCCTACCTCAAAAAAACAAAACAAAAGGAAAAAAAGGCGAACAAATTTGAGATTACTAAAATGTGTCTCTCAGGCAACAGCAAGATAGGCAGGTTCCTGCACCCCAGATTTCAGAAGCAGGAAGAAGGAGATTATATGTTAAGCCATACAAAATGGCCCATAGCCAATTAGAATCTATGATAATAAGCTTGTATAATATAAATACATTATTAAATATATCAAAAATCATTTGTAAGCTATTTGTAAAATAAAATAGCTGCAATTTATTTTTGTATCTAACCTAAACTCTTTTTGTCAGTTTATTTAGAAGTTGCTGGGCTGGGCATGGTAGCACATGCCTGTAATCCCAGCACTCAGGAGGCTGAGGCAGAAGGATCACTGGAAGTTCAAGGGCAGACTGGACCACATAGTGAGTTCAAGGCTGGCCTGAACTGCACAGTGACACCCTGTTTCAAAAAAAAAAGTTCCCATAATTCTGTTATTCTCCTACAGGCAGACACCACTAAGAACACACTTGTTCTTAAGCAAAGTGAGTTTATGCTCACTGTTAAGAGGAAAACCATATGGCATGCAGATCCTGGAACAGCTCAGTAAAAGCATCAAAAGCAATATCCTCTTAGGAAATAATAGTAAGAAAGACCATTAATGGATTTTACGGGGAAAGAGACTTTAAGAGAGGAACTATGGCAGAGGGACTAAAAATAACAAATTCTACAGAATATCTTTAAAAACTCTTCCTGGGAAACTTAAAATCTCATGCTTTTAGAGCAACTAATAGAGCCTGTGATAGTTAACTGATTGTGTCAACTTGAGTAAGAAATGCCCAGCTAAATTGGATCAGCATAGTTCTGGGTGTGAATATAGCAACCAGCAGGTTTGTCACTTGAATGGTGTAAAAGGGAAACGGAGAAGGGCTCATTTTTTCAGAGGAGCTCCAGTCTTCATCTTCACCTGGAACACTATCTTCTGCCTTTCAGCACAGCTTCGTCAACCTCTAGCACAGACCCTTCAGCCTCCTAATACAGACTTGTACCGTACATTACATTGAGCTACAGGACTTTGACTGGATCCTTCAGATCTCCATTGCACAGACAGCCCTTTTGGGCTGATTTGGGTGGCCATTGCAAGCCAACCTTGTAAATCCTTATATATTTGGATATCTTGCATTAAATCTGTTTCTCTAGTAAAAAAGAAAGAAAGAAAGAAAGAAAGGAAGGCCCAAGGGAGTCTTAGAGGGTTAAATGACACTAGACAGTAACTCAGCCAATGTACAGAGATAAAGATTTACTATTATTATTTTAGCTTTGATTTATAACTTTAATGCTGCATAATTTAAGAGACTGATAAATTGGAAAGAACTCTTAGTTTATGGTGTGGGGCACATAATGTATAAATATGTAATTTTGTGATATTAACAATCAAAAGAGGTGGGGATATAGCTGTAAAGGAGCAGAGTTTTTGTATGTTACTGAGGGTAAGCTGCTACAAATTCCAACTAGAGACAAGTGCAAATTTGAGCCTTATAATGTTAGGATATTAGTTGTAATCCCCATGGTAACCATGAATAAAATAGCTATAAAATATACAGGAAAGAAAATGACAATGGATTTAAACTTTTCACTACAAAACCCAACTAAACACAAAAGAAGACTGTAACACAGGAAATGAAAAACAATGAAACTGGAAGGCATAGTATAGAAAAAGAAATAGAAAAATGAAAAAAATCTTTCCTTATCAATAATTACTTTAAATATAAATAAATTTTCCAATCAAAAGACAGAGATTGGCAGAATGTATAAAATATGAATCAACTACTTGCTATTTATAGAAGCATTTTAGATATACATGTAATGAAATATTATTCAGTTTTAAAAAGGAAGGAAAGTCTTCCATATGCTGCAACACTGACGAACCTTGAGGGTACTATTCTAAAAGAAAAAACCAGTACCACAAAAGACAAACATTATATGATGTCATTTATATTCAACATCCTCAAGATAGAAAATAAATGGATACAGGGTGAGAAGGGAATGGGGAATTATTGTTTAATGGGTACAGAATTTCAGTTTTGTGAGAAGACAAGTTATGGACACAGATGGTAGTCATGGTTACACATTATCAATGTATTTAATGCCACTGAACTGTCCATGTAAAAATGGTTAAGATGATAAATTTTATAGTGTATATATTTTTATCATTATAAACATGGAAAATATTATTTGTATTGTATTTTATCTCTTCCATTAGATTTTAACTAATATTTGTACTTTTAAACTTTTTCTAAAGGTTAGATTGTTTACTCTTTTTTAACTTATCTTCCTTCTCATCTTTGTGTTATTGATATTGTACATTTAACTTTTAAATGTCACATTGTTGCAGTATAACAATGTTACGTTGTTATTATTGGGCTTTAAATTGTCTTAATCCACTCTCTGCTGCTATAATAGAATATCACAGACTGAATAATTTATAAATGTGTTATTCTGCTTTTTTCTGCTATGACAAAATAGATGAGAAAATCAACTTAAAGGATGAAAAATTTATTTTGGCTCCTGGTTTTTGAGGTTTCAGTCCATTGGACTAGCTCTGTTATTTCTGGGCCTGGTGAAACAGAATATCATGGTGGAAGGGTGTGATGGAGTGAGCCATTCACTTCCTGCTACCCAGGAAGCAAAGAAAGAAGGAAAGAACCACAAGAGAAGGGGTTGAGAACCAGATACAGTCCCCAAGGTCATGCCCTTATGATCCATTCTCTTCAATTAGGTGTCACGTCCTGCTTCTACTACCTCCCCAAAAGCCATCAAATTATGTTCTCATAATAATTTAATTCACTGATGAAGTTAGAGCCCTCATGAGCTAATCATATGCCAAAAGCTAATCAACAATCAAGCCTTTGGCACAGTGAACTTTCTGGAGAACATATCATATTGAAAATATAAAAATGAACAACAGAAATTTATTTGGCTCATGGTTCTACAAGCTAGGAAGCCTAAAATCAAGGGTACATATTCAATAAGAACTTCTTGCTGTGTCATGGTATGGCAAAGAGCAAGTGAGCACATATAAAACTGAAGTGAAAATTGGGAAAATCTTATCTTTCTTTAGGAGCCCACTCCTGCATACCTAACCCATTCCCAGGATTGGGTTAGTCCTTTTAGGAGAATGGTGCCTTCATGACCTAACCATCTCAGTCCAACTTCTTCAGAGTACAATTAAATTTCAGCATGAGTTTTGTAGGGGACATAAAAACATAGGAGCAGTCAGTTATCCTTTAAACAATTTACAAATAGTCAGTATACTTACTCACATAATTACTACCTTTTGTATGGTTTATTCCTTCTGTAAATCTGGTATCATTTCCATTCATCTTGAGTAGCTTCTTTTAGCATTTCTTGCAGTGTAACAATAAATTCTCTCAATAAATTCTCTCTGGCAATAAATTCTCTCAACTTCTCTTTATCTAGATATACCTTTGTTTCTGAAAAATATTTCTGTTGGATATACACTGTAATTCTAGATTGGTAAGTTTTTCTTTAAGTACATTAAAGTTCTTATTCTTTGAGCTTATGTTACTTTTAATGATGTCAGTAGTCATTCTTATCACTGTTTCTCTGTGGGTAATATATGTATTTTTCCTCTGTTTTTGTCTTTGGTTCAGCAGTTTGACTATCATGTGTCTTGTTTGATTTTCTTTATTTTCTGAGTTAGTTAAGCTGATTATCTGTTGCTAGATTAAAAAATTAAATTTTGAATATTTTTGACTCATATTTGTTCTTTTTTTTTGCGACAGGGTCTTGCTATGTAGTTCAGGCTGGCCTTGAACTCACTATGCAGCCCAGGCTGGCCTCACATTCACCACAGTCCTGATTCTGCTTCCTAAGTGTGGGGATTACAGGCATGTGCCACCACAGCGGGCCTGTTAAAATATTTTAATCTACCTTTTAACTTTGTTCTCCCTTTCTGAGGTTCTAATTACAGCCCATGAGTCACTCAGGTTCTGTTCATTTCTTTTTTTCTTTGTGGTTCAATTTGGGTATTTCTTTTGTCTAACCTTCTGCTTTAGTGGTCCTTTCCTATGAATGGCCCGATACATATTTACTCCCAACTAATAAATATTTTTAGTCAACTTTCTTATACATATTCTTATGTCTTCTTGCTGAAGTGTTTCTTCAAATCTTTAACTTTTTAAATTCTTGAATTGTAAGAGTTCTTTATATATTTTAACAAGAAGGCCTTTATCAGTCACATTGTCTTAGTCGCTTTCTTCCTCTCTGAGACACAACACTTAACACCCACAGCTAAAGGGAAGGGAGGTTTATTTGGCTCAGTCCATGGTCCACTTGGAACAGGACAAAAAGGTGGACATGACACAGTGGTATAGGAGGAAAGGTGCTGACCTCCTGGCAGACAGGAAACAGTGTGAGAAGGGAGGAGCCTGGAAGGGAACTAAAGCCTTCCAGGTCACACCCCCAGTGACCCTCCTGTTCTGCTCAGGCACCACCTCCTAAGAGCAAGTCAGCTATGGCACCCACAAAGATCACCTTTCAGAAGCCCTCTTATGAGAGAATGAAGCCTTTGAAAGACATTCGTGATCCAAACCATAACACTGTTTTATAAATACTTTCTTACAATCTTTGGTGTGACTTTTCACTTTCTTAGCAATGTTTTTAAACAAAAATATTTAAAATTTGATAACATTTAATATCTTTTTTCTTTTTATGATTTATATTTTTATGCTCTATTTAAGAGTTCTTTGCCTAAATCAAGGTAAAATTTTTTTCTATGTTTTCATCTGGACATTTTATAGATTAGCTCTTATGTTTATATCTATGGTTCATTTTAAGTTAATTCTTATATCTCATGTGAGATAAGCATCTGAATTTATTTTTCCATATGGATGTTAATTGTGCCATTTCCTCATTTAAAAGATTACTTTTACTCTATTGAAATTTTTGGCAATTTGTCAATAGTCAGAATATCTCATTTTCCTGTTCACTCTCTCATGTCTGTCTGTCTCTCTTTTTTCTTACCCAGTACCTCTCTCTATCCATTTATTCATCCATCTATTCACCATTCACCCATCCATCTACCTGCCTACCAGTCCACTGTCTTGGTCCAGAAAAATTTTAAGTTTCAAATCAAAATACTCAGCTTTCAGAGACAGAAAACCCTTAATGGAAATATGCCATATGACATAATCTATGACATGTGCTTTAAAAAAACGTTCAGAGAATTTTTTTGGATTGGTTGCTTAAACCCCAATAGATACATCCAACAACTTTTAAAAAATTTAAATATCAAAACATGTCTTAAAATGACAACAGATAAAAGTCAAGATTATTTTTCACTCAATGCAACGTAATGCCAATTGCATTTAGAGTTGAAGTGATCTAGGGTGGAAATGTCCATATGAAACCCATATTGCTTGAGAATTACCTTTGAAAAAATACTTCTGAAACAGTTTGAAAAATTGCTATGAAAATTCTTTTGACAATTTGAGGAATTATTATTAGGAAAAATTGTTATATTTTACTAACATTCAGTTTTCTCTGCTATTTTACTGCCCTTAATTGGATTATTAAACAGTATCAACATTAAATATCAAAAGAGGTTTTGAAAAGGAAAGAAAGCATCTGGGGTTTGTTTCTGTTGGAGACAAGATTCCTAATTGCGCTTGGTTGAATTCTTACAAACTCTGTTGCTCATTGGAAGGCTTTCTGTCCATAAGACAATCATAATATTAGAACATTGCATCTAACCTTTTATGTAAAGAGGAATTTATAGCTTGAATACATACTACCATACTCATATTATTTGATTTTCATAACATTTATTCAATTACTAAACAAATATTTTTATTAGTTTGTATTAGATGGAGTAAGGGCTTCATTTTGGTGTATTCATACATGCATAGAGCATACTTTGATCATTCCTAACCCCAAGACCTCTTCCTCCTCCTCCCTCACCTCCCTGACTCCTTTCCTCTTCTCTAATAGTCTCACTTCTACTTTTGACTCGTACCCCCTTCTTTTTCCCTAGATTCCATATATGAAAGAAAACGTGATATTTGTCTTTTTGAGTTTGATTTATTTTGCTTAATATCACGATCTTCAACTCCATCCATTTTCTTGCAAATGATATGATTTCATTCTCCTTAACGCTGAGAAATACTCCATTGTGTATATACACCACATTTTCTTTATCCATTCATCAGATGATGGGTACCTAGGCTGTTTCCATAGCTTAGCTTTTGTAACGGTGTCACAGTGAACATAGGTCTTCAGGTATCTTTACAGTAGTATGGTGACTTTAATTCTTTTGGGTATATACCAAGGAATGGTATAGCTGATCAAATGGTAGCTCTATTTTTAGGCTTTTTTCCATAATGGTTGCTTTAATTTACATTCCAACCAACAATGTGTTATGGTTCTTTTTTCCCTGCTCTTTGCCACATTTATTGTGTTTTGCGTTCATGATTCTTGATGAAATCTCACCATAGTTTTGATTTCCATTTCCCTAGGGCTAAAGATGTTGAATATTTTTGTATACCTATTGGCTATTTGTGCGTCTTAAGTTGAGAAGTGTCTGTTTAGTTCATTTGTTCATTTGTTGATTGGAGTTTTTTAATGTTTCTTGAATTCTTTATGTATTCTGGATATTAATCTGTTAGAAGAGTGGCTGGCAAAGGCATTCTCTCATTCTATAGGTTGTCTCTTCACTCTGTTAAATGTTTCCTTTGTTGTGTAGCAGCAGTCTTTTCATTTGATGTGATCCCATTGTCAACTTGAGTGTATATTTAGAAGACCCTAAAAATTCCACTGAGGACTTTTTATCTGATTAAAAATTCATCAAAGTGGCAGGATACAAAAATCAATTTTTTACATCAATAATGAACTAGCTAAGAAAGAAATCAGGAAAACAATTCCATTTACAGTAGCTTTAAAAATCTAGAAATAAATCTAACAAAGGATGTAAAAGGCCTCTATAATGAAAATTATAGAACATTGAAGAAAAATTGAAGATACTAGAAGGTGGAATGATTTCCCATGCTCATGGATTGACATGATTCATATGGCTAAAATGGCCACATTACTGAAAGTGAGTGCAATTCCCATCAAAGTACCAATCACAGTCTTCAAAGGGCTAGAAAAAAATCCTAAAATTCATATGGAAACACAAAAAACACAGATTAGCTAAGGCTATCCTAAACAAAAAGGACAATACTGAAGCTATCACAACACCCAGTTTCAAAATATACTACACATATTACAAAGCCATATTTGTTATTACAAAAAATAACATAGTACTGGTC
Organism: Heterocephalus glaber; assembly: GCF_000247695.1. Next base: position 4,082,363 of record NW_004624884.1, read on the forward strand.
CAAAAAACAGACACATAGGTCAATGGAATAGAATAAGGACATAGAAATAAATCCTTGCAGCTACAGCCATCCACTTCTTGACAAAGAGACCAAAAACATATATAGGAGAAAATACAGTCTTTTTAACAAGTGGTACTAGGAAAATCAGATTTCCGTATGTAGAAGATTAAAACTAGATCCCACTCTCTCTTATCCCATACAAAAATCAATTCATTAGAGAACAGAGACCTAAATATGAACCCAAAAGTTTGAAACAGCTAGAAAAAAGAAACATAAGGAAAATACTTTAAGTTGTAGGCACAGGTCACAACTTCCTGAATCATTAAACAAATATTTGAGTACCTAACTCTCTGAAATACTAACAGTATATTTGAAAAAGATGATTTTAAATTTTATCCATTTGATAATATTAGTTAAATTTATTCTTTCTATCTTGTGTATCTTTTCCTGGACTTCTGAGTGAGTATATCTAATGTATTCAACGTTTTGACTTAGATCTCTAAGACACATACAAAACTAAATAATACATCTGAAACCAAACTTCTCATCCCTGCCTCTACCTTTCTCCTTCAAACTCCCCATCTCTTTCCAGTTGTTCAGGCTAAAACCTGGGAGATATCCTTAATTCCTTTTATGTCCTCCCCCCAATCCAATGCCAGGAAATCTTATCTTTCCACCTTTAAAATTTATATAGAATCAAATCTATCCCCACTGCCATTGCTGCCCACTCAGAATACCTTTAGCTCTTGTCTGGATTACTACTCTGATAGCCATATGTCACAGTTCCCAGTAAAGCCCTTCTTCACTCTGTTGGCCACACAGCAACCATCAAACACCCTAACCCAACTAGTCTTCCTGGCTTCCTCAAAGTAAAGGCAGAAGTCTGAGCTGTTGGTTACGTATCTTTCTCTTCCTGTTTTATATACTGTGCACTTTCCTTGTTCTTCTTCACTCTCAATGCCCTGAGGACAAACAAATCCAGCCTTGACCCTTAGTGCTTCCACTTTCTGAAATACTTTGGCTCCAAATGTATGAAGATCCTTTTCCTTCACTTGCTTCAAGTCTCTGTTAAAATTTTATCTACTTGGAGCAGACTTCCCTGCTACCTTGTATAGAACTTACCCCCCACGATGATCCATTTTATTTCCTTACTTGCTTTATTTTTCTTCAAAGCACCTTTTACCACTGGAAATGTTATAAAATAATTCCCTCATTTATTCAAGGACTAACTTTTCTATTTCAGAATAAAAACTCAGGCACATGCCTGTAATCTCATCTACTCTGGAGGCTGAGGCAGGAGAATCACAAGTTCAAGGCCAGTTTGAGTCAGTGAGGCCCCATCTCAGAATTTCAAAAAGGGCTAGGAATGTAGCTCAGTGGTACAACATTTGCTTAACATGTGCAAGGCCCTGGGTTCAATCCCTATACTACAAACAAACATAGGCCCACAAAGATCTGATCTCCTTATTTTACTTACAGATGCATCTGAGCACACGGGAGAGAGTCTGGCACCTAGAAACCACTAAACAATATTCGTTGTATGAACTCATAGAGAAATAAAAGGTCCCTACCTCCAGAATTCTTATACTGTAATTGGGGGGGATACAGGCAACAAACAAAAAGCCCAGGATTTGAGGAAGAATTAGATTCAGTGACATGACAAAGTGACTGTGGGGTTGGAGAGAGATGCCTTAGATGGGACCCCATTTTGAGGAGCCGACTTATGAACTAGGACATGAGTAAATATAAAGAACCAGGCTTACAACAACATCATCTTCATTATTATTATTTTTTATTTTATGGATCAGAAAACTAAGGCTAAAAGAGGTCACATGCATTTTTTCATCTGTTAAATCGAAGAGAGTTTATGATCCCAAGCTGTGACCTCTACTGATTCCTCTCGCTAAACTTCAAAGCTTTTCACAACTAAAATGACTAAAATGAAACACAAGAATCATTTAAAAATAATAACCAAGCCTATCTCTGCTAACCCAAGGTGAGATTCACCACCCAGCCTTGGCTGCTTGGCTTCAGGCCACATGGAGACAGTTGGAAAATATATTTAGTTTTTCCTGTTTCACTTTATATTCAACCTTTGCGTTTAAGGCTAGGGAGCATTGAGCTCAGCCCTAGAAGAAAGAAAGTCCCTGATTGTTCTCACTCAGACACCCACTTCTTAAAAGTCATTTCTCTTAATTCCATGAAATGGTCCCAGAGGAGGGACCTCCTTAGGTTGCACAGAGCTGAGCTTGTCTTAACATTTCTGGAATGGTGCTGTAGGATTTCTTTTTTAAGCAGTCAAGTCATGCTAGTTGTTTTCAAGTCCTTGGAGTGCTCTCTTGGGCTCTTTTTCAAACATAGAGAGCAATGCAATTTTGACTCTTCCCGGGTTCCATTTCTGCTTTCTGCAGCAAATGGTAATCCTCCCTGGAGACTCAAGGCTCCCCTTTGCCTTGCAAATAGCCCATGAGTCTGGGGAAAGCATGATTGATAACATCCTTGGAAAAAAGTAAAAGAAAAATCTAGTGAGATGACCCATTTTGGTAGTAGCTTGAAGCCTCATTTAGAATGTACCCAACAGCACAAAACTTTAAAAAGCAGAAGCAAAAAATTCAAACATTTGCTGATCTTAGGGCTTAGTAATCTATTATCTCACTACCTCATATTTCTGCGGTTTTTTTCGGTTTTCATTTTTACATGCATGACTCACCTCTTTTCTAGGCCCATGGGCAGGGGAGAGGCAAGGGACATTCAATTCCTAGCATGAAAAGTGGAATTAAGAGTGAACACAGGGAAAGGGACATCTGTCTCTTTCATTTTCTCATTCTGTAGTTTTGTGGTTGTTATCACTGTTCGAAGAATAAAAAAGGTTGAGTGTTCACTGATGCTATGTTGTAATCAGGATTTTCCAGACAAGACAGATCCAGTGGGGGGGGGGGGGAGAGAATTGGCTTACTTGCTTACGGCAGCCGAGAGGTCCTACTGTAGCTGTTCATGAGCTGGAGGACTAGGAAAGCTGGTAACATGATTCTTTCCAAGTCAGAAGCCCTGAGAGCCCAGAGAGCTCCTAGTGCAACTCCCAGAGGTCAGAGATCAAAGGATCTGGAGTTCTGACATCCAAGGGCAGAAGGGCCTCTGGATTCCGGAAAAGAAAGACTTTTCAAGACTAGTTTAAGGCACTACTAAAGAAGAAAAAAAATCAGAGGGCTCTGCCTGTGAGGAACAGAGGTGGGTGTGTGTACCCTAGAGGAACAGGAAATGGTTAGCTAGAAAGCCCAGCTGAGAAGGACCCAAGACAAAAGAAGGAAGGAGAGTATTGCCTGCTCACTCACATCTGAGGCTTCTGATGGTAGTGGGAAAGTAGAAGAAGGAAGCTGAATTCACACAAAGTCCACATGTGGAAGTGGTGTGTGTGTGTGTGTGTGCCTGTGTGTGTATTTGGGGGAGGACCACTAGATCAGACTGAAAAGCAAGTGCAGTAGTAACTTGAGTGGGTTGAGCTGCAGGTGGGCCTCTTGGCATGCTGGAAATAATGGTGTGATGTGTGTTTGATGGAAATAATTTAGTGAAAGCACATGATTGCTACATTCAATTAGAAGTTGGAATAAAGCATGATTGCTGTTTTCATGTGCAGGATTATATTATAATTAAATGGAATAGTAACAAGAGGTATGTGTAAATTATATTTCTGGCTTGTGTGAAAGATAGAAGCCAGCAGATATGGGCCTAGAGTAGTGGAAAAAAGTCTGTCTGGGGCTCTTGCTCCTGGAAATCCTGGCACCTTGCTAGGAAGCTAAAATTGATGGGAACTTGGCTGTTCAGGTAAGAAAACCATCAAGATCTTGGCTTTGACTCTTCAAAAGTCTAAGTTTTTACAGTTTAGGGGGAAGTGTAAGATTTTATAACCAGGTTGAGAGAATTTCTAGAAAATTATCCTATCAATGCCAGACTGAGGCTTACTTGAAGTGACTTTTCCCAGTGGAAATAGAACTCTGTTTCTATATTGGCAGATAGATTTGATCAAGAAAACTCTGTTCATCCATATCCACATAAGCCACTGATATTCAGACACTGGTCTTGTCTTTTCTGGCTATCTTTCTTTTTCTTGAAGCCAAGGAATAATTGATTGTTCCTCATTAAATGTTAACTGTTGGTTATTAACCTAAGTAACTTGGGCCTGAGGGAGAGAAAATCAGAAATCCAACATTCACAGTAGATTTATTTGTGGTTAATATTTGAGACATAGTGATGTTACTAAGCCAGAGAAAGGACCAGGAGAAAGAACAGGATTTAAGGAATAGGCAGGTCAAATTTGCAGTGCCAGTGGAACTTCCAAATTATTGTGTCCAGGGGATTTGTTTATGTACATAGTTAAAGCTCAAGAAATACAAATGAATCAGAGATAGAAACTAGGAATCATTAGTATATATGGATGATAAATCTAAGCCATGGAAATATGTGAAATATCCCAGGATGAATGCAGAGTGAAAAAAACTGGTCAACGATAATCACTGGAGAACATCAGTGAGGGGGGGTTTAATTGGAATTGCACTGCGTTTGTATCTTTTTTCCAGTTTTTATTTTTTATTAGAACACTTACACACTATATAATGATTATGTTCATTGTGGGGAGTTGGTACATGTATATATAATAGATCTCAATTCAGGGTAAAATTGAATCATTTGTGGAAAATGGATATACCTCGATACACTAATGTTAAGTGAAATAAATCAGACATACAAGCCTAAATATCCCATGGTCTCTCTTTATTTGAGAAATCCAAAATATAAATAAAGAGCAAAATAAAAGATAGATAATAGGAAGTGGGGAGATCTTTTCAAACAGAAAGGGGATCAAGAGGTGGAGGGAGTGGGGGATGAGTGGGGAAAGGGGGTGAAGAACATGGATTCCAGTAAGAATGAGTAGAGGGAAAGGATCCCCAAAGAGACATTATAGAATGAATGCTTGCATCCCCAAAAACCTATGTTGAAATTTAATCTCTATTTTAATGGTATTCAGAACTAGGGTCTTTGGGAGATAATTAGGTCATGAGGATGAAACCCTTGGGAATGAAAGAGGCCAGAGAGCTAGTTCACTCTTTCCACTGTGAGAAGTTACAGTGAGAAGTTGAAAAGCTGCAGCCTGCAAGGAGGCTCTGATTAGAACCAATCAAGCTGGCTCCTGGATCTCTGACTTCCAGTCTCCAGAATTGTGAGAAATAAACTTCTGTTGTTTGTTAGCCACCCAATCTGTGACGCTTTGTTGTATAAACCCAAAGGAAAAGAAGAAACTAGAAATATAGTAGGAAAATCAAGAGGAATTGTTATCAGGAAAGCTAAGAAAAATTTCAAGAAGTAGAGAGGTAGTAACAATGTCAATGTTGCAGAGAAGTCCACCCAAGACTGAAAAGACTGCACTTTAAATATGCAGGATTTCAGAGTGATAGATGCCATTAAAGAGCCAGATTGAGCAGGTGTATGTCTGCTCTTTTAAATGCCTCCCACCAGTATGACTCCAGCAAAATGAAGTTCAGTCAGTCTGTGTTGTGACTCTTCATCTCCTATGGCTTTATCTGTTTTCTAGCTCCTGACATTTGGCTGCTCATTGTAACTCCTGCTGTTTTTCTGTTTGGACACCTGGACATATGTTTCAGCAACCCTGAGAGTACCTGATATGACCTTTGAACTTGTCCACGGTAGAAGCTTCTTTGAACTTTGACTTTAGCGTCCTTGAACAGGGGAAAAATGGGCCATTGACTACATGGACAACATGTTTAGTGAGGTCCATGAGTTGGAGGAGCCAGTCAGGACAGACTAATGGTGTGGCAAGGGAAGGCATCTGAGTGCAATCCCAGAGCCTTTGTGTCCTGAAAGCCAAAGGGCCAAATGTGGGAGGTAAAGGGACAAAGGCACTAATGTGCTGCTACTGGGCTATGCTGGCCTGGTCAAGTAGTCTCCCTGTCTCCTAGTCCTCCTGCCAAGGTGTGTTTAGAATGCAGGACTTGATTCGAGGGACAGACTCAAAACCACCAGATGGAATGTGACTATGAAATAACATACTAAGAATCTTCTCAGAACTTTTACCTCTGCCTCAACATGATTGCCACCTCTAGGAGTCTTCTTTGGTTTTAGGGAGGATGCTTGTCCTAGGGCTGCACGTAGTTCTCTGAATGTCTCTGGAACTCTTCATCTGCTTCAAGGATATTTTATTCCCTTCTATGTTTCTTTTCTATTGCTGTATGACAAATACAAACTTAGTGGCTTAAAGACAGCACCAATATTATTAGCTCATAGTTCTGTAGGTCAAAGTACTTGTGGACCTGGCTGGGTGGGTACTTTGCTCAGGCTGAAATCAAGATATGAGCTGAGTTGGGTGATTACTTAGAGACTCTGCTGGAAGAATCTGTTCCCAAGCTCATTCCAGGTGTTGGCAGCTGAGGGCCATTCTCATTTCTAGAGGGCTCCTCCATCTTCTAACCAGCAATGATGTGCTGGGTTGTTCTTATTCACGGAATCTCTCTAACTGCCTCTTCTGCCACCAGCAGGAGAAAACTGTCAGTCTTTGAGGGTTCATGTCATTACAGTGGCTGGCCCTGCTGATCTCTCTATTTTAAAATCAAATAATTAACTATTTAAATTATATCTCCAAAACTCCCATTTTCCTTGTGCTACAGGCTGAATGTTAGAATTTTAAGGAAGTGAGCAGATTATGAGGACAGAGACTTAGTGCCCTTATGTAAGAAACCCCAGGGAAGTTCCTGCCCCCTTCTTCCATGTGAGGACACAGTGAGAAAGCAGCTGAATATGAACCAGGAATTGTGCTCTCATCAGGTACCTAATCTGCTGGCACCTTGATCTTAGACTTTCAGTTTCCAGACCTGTGAGAAATAAATCCCTGTTGTTTGTAAGCCAGCTGTTTTATGCTGTTTGATTGTAGCAACCTGAGTGGACTAAGAAATCATGGGATGTGGCATAATTACACCTATGCCCGGAATGATGCCCTAGTGTATTCACAGGGGAGAGAACTGTACAAAGATGAGTCTCTGGGTTCCCTCTTGGAATTCTGCCACCACTCATTCATAGCCTTCATTCTTTTAAATGCCATTAGTAGTACCATTTTTTTCTTCAGAGTATACCTGCTCTTTTGGATCCAACCAAAAGAAAAAAAGTCACCTAGTGAAAAAAGTGGGTGATTACTTTTTCATTTTAAAATAGATTTGAACAGAGAGTAATAGGAGTGTTTTTTTTCCATGACCCCTAAGCAAGATCTGAAGGACATTTCAGCAGGGCAGCTTTCTGTATTTCACAGCTGATAATGCTACTGCTAAGCGAAAGCTCTTTATGGGAACCAGTATGTTCTAGGATTAAAAAAAACTCACTGATTTGAATGGAAGCATAAGTATGTGAAGCCCAAACTTCCCTTCCTCTATTTTACATAGCCTGGTCTCTTGGGTCCATCATTTATTCACTGGCAATGGAATTTGTGTCTTAATTTCCCCCTCCCTCCCACCTGCAAGTGACACTGGGCCAGAGGGCTAAAATTCTTGTCCATCTCAGCAGTTCTAAAAAGGAGCCAGGCCTCCTGGGCACTGTTTGAGAGATCAAGAAAGCAGGCTTGTGCATTTCTTGGGGATTTGGACAGGCCACGCATCTACCGCAGGTGGGTGGTCTAAATGAGCTGCAGACAGTTTAACTCTTCGGGGTTTTGGGTCCTGTGATGTGCCTAATATTTCAAAAGCAACTCAGTTCTGGATAGTTTTCTGGAGGCAAAATCTCAGAGTCCAAAAAAAAAAAAATCTTATTAAAACAAGGAGAAGCAGACTTCTTTTATTTGACTTTATTAGACTTTCCTTGGCCAAAAAACAAGATAAATAATGAAATAGCATAACCTATGTGAGAAAGCATCTTCCTGAAGTCCTCAGCTCACATCCTGCTTGCTTGCTGTGTTCCATGGTGAGAGCAAGGACACTTAAATGGGGAGGGGAGGAAGGGGCCTCTGTCAACTAACAGAGGGTAAAGCTGTAGAAGCAAAAGAAGGAAATAACCCGTCCCTGGGCCTGGGCCCACTGTCCTATGAATAGCTGGATTCTATGATCGAAAGGAACAGGGGGCAGATGTTGCTGAGACAAAAACCATCTAAAGATTGTGGTGACAAGGTTGCTATTTGTGGTAGAATTTCATAAATTTATAAGGTTAGGAGCTGAAAGATGTACAGTTCGATAAAAGGGAAAAACAATGCCTGATAAGAAGGTGAATGCTCCTTCAAAAGACTAGTTTAGTATAACAGTGAATATTCAAAAAAACTCTTTCCCTCTATTTTTTCTATTTTTCTATGTCTGTGTCTGTATGACCAAGATAACCTCTCAGCCATCATGCATCTTCTGCAAACTGTCCTTTTCTATTTAATTTTATTACTGTGTTGGCCCTAGGATACTTTGCCCAAACTATCTTTAAAACAAATAATTAACTAAAATATTTAATGAGATGTATTAAACTTAAATTCTTCCTTTTGCCATCTTTCCCTTTTCATTTCTTTTTCTGGCCCAAGATAAAATGTTTTTAATTTTAATTTAATTTAAGACATGGTACAGTCAGTAATAGATCTTCGAGAAGTAAGGGCGGAACATAAATTAGAAAGTCTAATGTAATGACTGAGAGTGTAGGGTTCCAGGACAGATACAGTCTCTGGCCTACCTCTTGGTATCTGTGTGCCCTCTGACAAGTTACTTCGCCATTCTGAGCCAATTTTATCACCTATTAATTGGATATGATGATGATAAACTCTAAAGAAGATAATGTGTAAAACTAGACTTGGGAAACTCTCAAAATACTAGTCATTAAGGTCCTGAGTTCGATCCCCGGTACCACACACAAAAAAATACTAGTCATTAATATTTTCCCAATTTTGAGAACTTTAAGAAAATTTTTTGAGCATAATTATTTGAAAACTTGATGACTTACCAAAAAAGAAAAACAACCAAAAAAAAAAAAAAAGCCCCAAAAGGGGAAACCAAAGAAAAAACAAATACTAAGCCAAAATAAACCACAAAACTAACTTCCCGTAAGAACTGGATCATCAGTATCTTGGAAGATGCCTCTTCTTCAACTCCATTAACCTCAACCTTGAACTTGAACCTTTGCCTCAAGGGTGTAGAAAGAATGTTATACTCTACTGCTTATCCAGATGTTCCCCTCATCCATTTTCTTTTCTCTTTGTAAACCACCCACTAGTTTGTTGACATCACATTGACAGCCGCTGTTTGTCTTGGTTGATGGCTTTTCTAAGTACCATTAGAAGAATTCTCCTTCACCTTTCCTTGAGGGTTATTTGGCTTTAGTGGTCTGGAAGACTTTGACCCCCTTCTGTAAGAGGTTAAGTTAGAACCCAGGCCTTCCCCCAAAATGGCTCGGTTAACTGTTGCATCTTGCCTTCAGATACAACTCCAGCAAATAAATGACAAAATGGCAGGAAATGCTTTTCTATCTGAACATTGAAGGTCATTGCCACAATTTAGAAATCTGAACAATAAGAGAACATTTGTGTATGCTTTTTATAGGTGTGACATGTGGAATGCTAGGAAAGCAGGGTGTACGTTTTTTTGTGACATGTTTGTTTTTATATAAAATAGTATTCTTGGATATCTTAAAGCAGGAGTCTGTAAACTATAACCCATGGGCCAAAACAGCCCTCCTGCTTGTTTTGTAAAATAAATAAATAAATAAATAAATAAGTAAGTAACATGTTAACACAGGCTGGCTAATTAATCAGTTTGGCTACTATCTGTGTCTGCTTGTGTCCTACAACAACTGGGTTGAAGAGCCACAGCAGAATTTGTAGACTGCAAAACCTGAAATACAGACTGTGGCTGCTTACAAAGGTTTTCTGACCCCTGGGAATTGAAAAGAAGATGACATTTCTCTGAAGTACTGTGGTTTGCCTGATGCCTGATATGTTCTGCCTATCTGGTGTGGATGTAGCGGTCTCACAATTTCCTGGATAACCCCATCGGATACCATTTCCCTGTTACTCTCATAGCCAGTACGATGGAAACTGCAGTGAATAGTGCTCCCAGGTGCCAACGAATGTAAAGTGAGGCTCTTTAAGAGCAGAAGCAGTTCAGCATGGAACCTTAGCAGCGGCATGTGACAAGTGTCAGCTTCTTTAATATGCAGGTGCATGCTGTCAGTTGTGAGCTATGGTTGAGAAATGGTGTGTTTTAAATAGAGTGTGCCATAAATCAAGGCCCACGAACAACACATTAATGTGGAATTTTGTCAGTTTCATTGGAGTTGCACAATTGTGCCCTTCAGATTCCAGCTCTTAAAGAAATTTCATCATAGGAGATAAAACTTGAACCTATGGTTATAATCCTGAGACTAAGGTTCAGAGTTCTCAATGGAAATCACTCAGTACTCCTCTTGCAAAACAAAACAAAATAAAGCAAAAAAAAAATCCACATGAATCAAGACCCAACATTATATGATATTTGTGGGTTTTGTCCTTGATAGAATTGTGCTAGCTGAGTTTGTACCGAGGAACACTATGGTGAACTCTGAATATTATAAGGGTTTGTAAGACCACTTAAGAAACAGTGTGCATAAAAATCTTCCTGAGAAATGGGCTGATGGTTTTATCCTCTATCAGTGACAACACTCCATGTCACATGTTGCTTTTGGTAAGGCAATTTCTGTCAAATAAAAACATTATACTATGCCCTCACCCAGATCTATTACTGTGTGACCTCTGGCTCTTCTGGAAGGTCAAAATGACCATGAGAAGTGAGTGCTTTGAAGTGATTCAAGACATTGAAGCAGCCAGGACAGTACAACTAAAAACACTCATGAAAAAGTACTTTCAGAACTTCTTCACAAAGTGGCAAGAATAATGGGATAAGTATGCTGAGGGGGGTTGAAGGCAATGTAGTTTTTTTCATACTACGTAATGTACCAATGAGGTCATTTATACTGATTTGATAGCATGTTTTGTCTTTGGTTAAAAAATATAGCTGGTGGGTTAGGGATGTGGCTCAGTGGAAGAGCACTGTGTGGAATCAGTGATCACTGTTGGTCCTGAGGCTTTCTCGATATTTTGAAAATGTCTACTGCAACTACTCTTCATGTTAGAACACAGATGATGATTTCCATTTTCTTCAGCCAAAAAAGAGAAGCAAAGAGAATTTAAATCCAGTCCTTTGTTCCTAGCCTCCCTCCTCACCTATGCGTCAGGCTGTAAAAGCATGTTTATAAGAGGTATTTCTCAGGCAAACAAGATTCCTGACACGCGTAGAGCCTAAAAATATGTTTATCTTGTACATGATGACATGACACTTTAAGAGTGCTTCACACTTGTTCGGCAGTGTTTTGGTGATTGTGGGATTTATGTTTATAGGAAAAGATAGTCTGTTAAACTAAACCAGGAAGCGTAAGAACAGAAGTTATACAAGAAGAGCATTATTGAAGGAAAGAAAAATCAAATATTAAAAAGAGTATGCAAAAAGCAAACCTTGAGGATGCAAAAGCAACCTGAAAATCTGTGGAGAATGTGTACTTCCTGGACATTATTCTTTCAAAGCACAACTAAGTGCATAATGATTTCTCGCTGCCCAACACTTAAAATGCCTGGCTTATGAATTAATTTTCTTACATAAGTGCCCCACCTACTTTGTGGAATTCTCTTTGCTGTCCTCACAAGGACAGATTGAAACTATTTTGGGAGCTTGGAGTCTACACAAATAAAAGTTCTAAAACTTTGAGAAAACAAGAACAGTTTAGTCAAGGGAGTTGGTTTGGGTGTGTGTAATTTTAGACTATGTCCATTATCCCTACCCAGAAAAATGTGGAATGCTATGCCCCCAAAGTGGTGTAGCCCAATTCCAATGTAAGTTTAGGAGAACTTGTAGGAGGTAGAACCAAAATCACCTACAGCATGAAAGCAAAGTAGTTAGATTAAGAAGAAGAATCTCCCTGCAGGATCATTAGGGCAGCAAAAAGCAGAGACTAAGAATAAGCAGTGATACAAAGTGGCAGGTAGGATAAGGAGAGATGTGTGTGGGGGTAGATGGAAGTTGAGAAGTATGTTACTGGCCCTTCTGTTAAGGTCTCTTTTTGTCATGGTTGGGAACACCCCAAAACTATTAGTGTTAGTCAGGACTTAGTCAGGAATCAGAAAAAACAAGCACTTAACAACAGCCCTTCATAAAAATTAATTAGATGTTAAAGAAGCCAAAACCAGAACATAAGTTATTGAGAAGGTGGCAGCTGCCAGGCATAGTGGCATATGCCTATAATGCAGCTACTTAGGAGGCTGAGGCAGTAGGATCACAAGTTTGAGGCCAGCCTGGGAAAATTAGCCAACGCTGTTTCAAAATTTTTTAAAAAGTGGGATGTAGCTCAATGTTAGGCATCCCTGGGTTTGATCTCTTGTACCACAAAAAATGGTTTTAAAAAAATGGCAACTGATAAAAACATCAACTTCCCATGGGTCTGAGGGAACAAATGGAAGCACATAGCGAAGGATCCTGGTGGGAAAACTCAGACTTCAAGCAGGGGCCTTCTCAATCAGCTCAGCCGGCCTGACAGAATTCTACAGAGTCCATGCTGTAAATCACACACATCATGTTCTCCAGGGGAGAATCCATTTCCTTGTCTTTTTTTTTTTGTACTGGGGCTCGAACTTGGGACCTTGCACTTGTGAGGCAGGCTGTGGAACCAATGAGCTAAATCCCCGGCCATCCTTGTCTTTTTTAACTCCTAGAAACCTGTGTGTCCTTTGGTTCATGGCTTGGTCTTCATCAAGTCCCCTTAGGACTCTGACTCTTACCTTCTCAAAGTCTCAAAGTCTGTGATTACGACACTGCTGTGAAGTCCTTGCCAGGTAAAGGAAGATATTCAAGGTGCTGGGATTAACGCCTAGGCATTTTGAGAGGTGGGCCTATTTTGCTAACTCATTATGTAAACATAAGCACCAAACAATCCATCCTTGGTGTCATAGATTATATATTTTTCCCAATATAAGTAGTTCTTACTCAGAAGACCTTTATAGGCCATTGGGCTTCTCAATAAGTAGGTATTGTGCCATGAATATTTAACTGATTTTTCTCCTCAAACTCTCAATATAGGAACAAATGAGAATTAATGTGATAGCACTGCCTTATTACAGAGATGATAATATAGTATTTCTAAGGATCAATTCATCATCTACTCATTATTAAACCACTCTTCACTATGTGTTTCACAAATTATTCCACAGTCCTGGCGGGTAGACTTGCCGCTGTGGTCAAGTCTTAAGGCACTCTCATTTCTGCCAGTATGGTTTTGCTCTAGCTTTCCTCATTCATAGTGAGGAATCATAATTTTCCATAAAGTCTTCACTCCACATCTGGATCTTCCCAGAGAAAAACTGCACAGAAGCTCTTTGCCAGTGCCCCTGTGCCTCTGCTTCCAGGACTTTATGGCACTCTGTGGGCTCTCAGTAAACTCCTAGACAGTTTTGTCTGGTTTGTGACTATTCATTGCAATTTAATTCACATTAAACTGGTCTCCAGGTACTAATGCTGTGTATAGGGAATCTTGCTAGACTAAATGACTTTTCACAGAATACCGACCTTCTATAGAGTCATGCAGCACAGCATATCTGGAGAAGTCATTATATCCTCTCTTGAGGACTTTGTCCTGCCTTTTAAAGTCCACCCTGTCTTTAAGGGCCATCTAAAGTCTCACTCTGGAAAGCATTCCTACCAGATTTCCCTCTCCTGATAGGGACCCCTTCAAGCCTCTCTGGAGGGCACATCTCAGCCCTGTTGGTTGTGGAAGCAGAGGCCAAGTGTTGACTTGAGGGTCCTGGCGAATGTGCTGAAGTCAAGGCCAGGACCTCCGGCCCAAAGGAAGTTCAGTGGTCATGGGGGCTTGGGCCGACCTGGGAAGAGAAAGTGGCCTGCCAAAATCAGGGTTTAGGGATGAGGAAACTAGAAGTGAGGAGAAGCCAGAGGGACTGGATAATGAGGAATGATGAATGAACCATGGAGACAAAATATAAATATCTGGAACGTAGATGTATTTTTCACTCTTACCCCGTGAGATTAAGCGACATTTATTTAAAGTGGCTCAAATGAGTACCACAGCATTACTTATAGTAGCAAAACAGCTCAAACAAGCACACAGGTTCTGGTTTAATAAATTAGAGTCTCTGTGATAGAGTACTTTGCTCTTGATAAAGGAGTAAAAAAGATTTGTGTATGATATGGTAGAAAAAATGGGAACATATACTGTAGTATGAAATGAAACAAAATAAAACAAAAAAGGGAAGGTAGAGAATATACACAGGCAAATAAGTGGATGTCTTATTCCTGGAAGGATGCACAAAAATGCTACTCTTGGCTACCTCAGGAAGAGATATTTCAGGAATTAAAAGACACTTTGATTTGTTTTGTAAATTTCAATACTGTTGAATTCTGATTTTTTAAATCATGTACTTATATTCCTTTTGTTGTTGTTGTTTTAAAATATTAACAGTGGTGATCTAAACGTTAGGATGTGGACTCTTTTTTGTTTTCTTTGTAGCTTCTTTGCAATGTTTAATGCAACAATTTTGTTATTATTATTATCATTGTTAATACTAGGAATTGAACCCAGAGCCTCCTCACTGAGCTATATCACCAGTTCTTTCTCTGTATTTTTTTATTTTGATTCAGAGTCTCCCTAAGTTGCCCAAGCTGGCCTTGAACTTGAAAGCCTCCTGCCTCAGCCTCCCAAGTAGTCGGATTAATAGGTGTGTATCACTTGTACCAATATGCCCAACAACAACAAATATTATTTTTAGAAAGAATAATAAGGTAGCACAATAAAACAGATATCTGTAAATTATTCTTTTGCTTTTCTCTATTTTTAAAGCATAATTCACTCCCTTTGCACTTATTTTCCATTTTGCTTATGTTCACATAGCTAGGAAATGCAGTTTTAGGACTTGAATCCAAAACTTTTTGATTTTAAAATCTAGGCTATAATTTTATATCAACTTCAAGTTGACCTCCCTTACAAATGTATATCTAGTCTTCTCACCCACCCTGTGAAATTAATTTATAGAAGAGAATATTTGCAATCATAAAATGCACTGTGTTGTCCTCTCTTCATAACTAGAGTATAATCTGTTTGTGAGCAGGATTCTTTTTCTTTAAAAAATTTAGCTAAGGATGTAGCTCAGTGATAGAGCACTTGCCTAAGGCCTTGCATTCAGTCCCCAGCACCACACGGGCACACACATACACACACACACACACATCTTGTAAAAATATATATACATGTTGGTCCTCATCTAAGAGGCTTGTGTAGTGAACACTCAAATTTATGCTGAACAAAAAGTGGAATGTTGTGTCACTGTGTCACTTAAACACAAGCAATAAGAGTCCTAAGTGCTAGTTACATGATTGTGTGGAGCTCTCATCTCTAAAGGGCTGACTGCAGCACTGTGCTGAAGGATGGGATCCATCAGCAATGTCCACTGTGCAATGGGCTAGGTTTATGCCTGTTGCCATCTTGAAACTTAGCTCTACTTTGTGCCCTGAAAAATGTCTAGGTTTAGATAATACATTAAATGGTCACACTACCTCTGTGTGTGCAAGAGAGTCGAGTGGCAATGTGCAATGTACTTACTATCTTTTTGTGCTAAATCGTTCACTTCTATAAACATTAACAAAAAGAATTGAAGAAACAGCGTCACCATTCAGGGAGGAGTCTTCACTGTGCACACAGATGAGGCATGTGGACTCTGGTAATGCCACAGGAGTGAGATAGAGTCAAAGGTTCAGAACTGTAGAAGAG
The DNA here is from genome assembly GCF_000247695.1 of Heterocephalus glaber. The sequence goes on from NW_004624884.1 coordinate 4,098,179, forward strand.
TAGGGCTGGGCAGGCGCCCAGATGGCAAGTGTCATCACAAGCATAAGGGGTCCTGGGCAAAAACAATCAATGGCCTTCCCTCAATACAGGCTTGGAACTTATTCCAGAACTGGCCAGGATCTGAGCCTTTAGTTTCCCAGATGTGTCAGTTCCAGCTGGGATGGTCTGGCAAGAAAAGCTGTAGAAAGGGACCATCTAGATGTTTGGGTGTAAGTACTTGGGAAAATTCAAAGCATAGAAGCTTCTAAAACATCGCCAGCTCCCATGATTCAATTGTTATCAAGAGTTCACTTGTTTGCATTCAAATATTATTTAGACAGACCAAACAAATAATAATTCCTTGTTTCACCATCTGTTCCATAAACACAGGAGAGGAGGTCATTGCATATTTGTAAGGTTGACCACCATGAACTGTATGATTTTTCCACTCAGTTTCCCTTAGAGCTAGCAAGGAGCATTAGCTCTGAGGGAGAGACAGAGCTAGGGTTGTGTTATAGGTTAAGTATGAAATGTCACCCAAAGACTCATGTATTAGCCCTTGATTATTGTGGCAGTGTTTGAAGGCGAGGTCTAAAGAGGAGATTGGGTCGTAGGAGTGCTGATCTCCTCAGTGGACTAAACTGTGGATAAATTTATAGCTGAATGGGTATATTAGGAGGTGGAGACCAGTTGGAGGAAGGTCACTGGGGTTGCCTTTGAAAAGTACATCCTGTCCCCAGCCCCTTCCTCTATCTGGCTCTTCCTTGACCTCTCTGCTTCCTAGCCGCTGTGAGGTGAGTAGCTTTTCTCTGCCATGCTCTTTCTGACTTGGAATCCGCCAACTACAAATGAAAACTTCTCCTTCAAGTTATGTATGTCAGGTGGTTTGGTCATAGCAATGGAAAGGTGACTAATACAGGTTGTGTCTCCAATCTACCTCTTAATAGCTGTGTGCCTCTGGACAAGTAACACAACCTTGGAGCTTCAGGATCCTCACTGGAGAAATTGGAAAAATAAAATAATGGTGGCCACACCTTGCTGTTGTGAAGATTCACGACAATAACAGAGATTCAGGAACACAGCAAATCCTGAATAGATGCCAGCTGTGTCACTTAAATTAGAACAGTAGTTTCTCAAGAATCTTCATGTGGACAAGCATTGCATCTTATTTTCCTTTGAATTGCCCAGAATGGCTGGACCTTCTATTGCATGGGATCCAAGCAAAGGTCCAGTCAGACATGGCCACTCCCACTGTGGCCTGAGGCTCTGGCCAGTGCAGCGAGGTCAGCACGGCCAAACAGCTGGGATGTGTCCTGGGTGTGTGTGCCAAACTGGCCCCAGGGAGAACTTCTGTGGTGATAAAGAACTTGCTGTGTTGGCTTCGTTGCAGCAATGATTCGCTGATGGCCCAGGAAGAGCTTTCTCTCCACTCCCATGGCAGATACAGCCTAGCTGTACTCTGTGGACCTGCCTTTGTCTTCCACCCTAAAACAGCACAAAGATTTCTCTGAGGTATATCTTTTCTCCTTAAAAGGGAGAATGAAATGAAGAAAGGGGAAGTATTTTTTTCTAGTTACTTCCCATTCATTTTCTACTTTCTTTCTTTATTCTTCAAAACTGGAAAATATGTGGCATATGAATCCTCTCAGCCATAAACTCATCCCACAGACATTATTTTCCAGAAAAATGCTCCCTATTAGTTCCTATGTGAGTGTGAGAAAATATTGAGATGATCTCATGAACATCAAGAAAGAGGCAGCTGGGGCCTGACAGGTCTGTGGAAGTTTCCATTGGGCAGAGCTGCTGTTGTGCTGGAAGAAATCTAGAGACCAATGATCCCATAGGCAGTGATATTGAGTTAACAGGGGTGAAGCAGAGTTTCTTTGCCTGCTGGATCTTTAGAACCTAATCTGCCCAATTTCCAATAGGCTAGAGATTACATATCTGGTATATGTAACAGTCAAGAAACTGTGATCTCCATGTGCTCTCTAATTCATTTCCCATCTCCTGCTCTGCTCCCCATGGCAGTGACCTGATGCCTGAAGCCTGTGTCGGCAGGCTTTGGTGACATTTGGGAGAGCAGATGCGGTGGGCAGGGTGTGGGTACACCCAGGAGAGGTCCCTGTTTTGAGTGGCTTTGTCCTCACACTGTGTCTCCTCCCAGCCACTGCTGTGCCAAGTGGTGCCAGGTACCCTAGCTTTGGGGTCTGGAAGCACTTAAGGTTAGAGTTAGGGGTAGGGCTAGGGCTAGGGCTAGGGCTAGGGTTAGGGTTAGGCTGTGCCTTATGTTTAGATATCCCTCCAAGCTTCATGAGGTCACACATGGGCCTTTTAAAGGTGGCTGTATCTACAGTGTGTTAGGCTGGAATGGATTTGTGGTGCAACGCTAGGCTCAAGGGCACTAGGATTAAGGGTGTGAGTGCTACCCATCCTAAGTAGTCTGAATTTGATAAAATGGACAGAAAGATGCTATTTAAATCCTTTGTTGATTTTTCTGTCTGCTATATACAATGAACTATTTCTCTTCTGCCATGCCCCTCTGTCATGTGCTACCCCACCTTGGAGCCAACCAACTATGGACTGAAACCTCCACAAACTGTAAGCTAAATAAACCTTTCCCCCTTTAATTTTGAGTCTTGTGTATTTTGTCTCTACAATGAGAGAAACTAAAACAGCTAGGGCTAGGGTTAGGAATTAGGGTTATGGTTAGGGTTATGGTTATGGTTAGGTTCAGGGTTAGAGTTAGCATTAGGGTTAGAAGCAGTGCTTCCCTTTGTCTCTCTCTGCTGTGAGTCTCTTGGTCACTTGCCTCTCCCTTATTTGGTGTCCTGCTCTGCCTCACCTGTGTAACTAATTCCCTGAATTGCTTTCCCCCTTTAAAAGGAAAACACAGTAGATGTTTTGTTGGGCCATGATTACAACATGGAAGAAAAATCAAGCACATTTAAATTCTTTTCAGACAATAGATGCAACTATCATTGTTTCAATATTACCTTGGAAACAAGTCAGTTTACTTCATGTACATATTTGGAGGCCATTTAAAATTCCACCTTTGTCCCTTGAACAGTGTACAAGAGTTTCAGAATTTGAAACTCATTGAAAATGTACTATGTCTATGATTTGAAAACCTACCTCTCCTCCGGCTCTCTGAAAGAGGAGAGCACAAGCCAGCAGATGATGGGACCAGGATTGCTTGGGTTCTTTTGTTCCTGGGCCTCAAAGCCTTGTGAGTGAAACAGATTTATTTGTGCCAGGAAAGTTACATGGTGCAGTAAGAACCTCCCTCTTTGTTTTTTGGCTCTATCAAGCTCTCAGTCTACTCTACTGGAGTCTGAGGTTTTGTTTAAAATGTAAAAACATACTTTCTATTATTATCCACAGTTTTAGAGAGGAGAACCGCATTAATGTTCAGCACAGCTTTTACACACGGGATCCATAATGTGCAGCAAAGACAGTCGTTTGTGGCTTGTCTCTCTGAAAAGCATGCCTTAAAAACTCGAGTTTCAAAGCTGTCTCCTTGAGGACATAAATTCCACCTGGGTGGGTGGATGGCTGGGGGCCCCGCTGTGGCTCTGACGCTGTATTGACTTTGCACACCTCCACCACAAGGCAGGAATTCACAGCACAGCAGCTTCTTACTGTAGCTCCAATAAAGCCAGCAGCATAAGGCCTTCATTTATAGAAGAGTAACATAGGGTGAAATTCAGCTGTTGAAGAAGCCGTCCTGATTCATTTGATAGGAGCAGCCTGCTGGAGTTTTCTGGCCACGTTTACATGTCCCAAACCTCCTCATGGAATAAACTCGATGTACGAGTTGTGCTACTCTCCTATATATTAGCAAAGTGAGCTTATCTCCCATTTTGCCCAAAGAAAAAGGGGATAATATATATTTCAAAGAATCGGTTGAGGATCAGAAAACCTGGTTCTCACAGCATCTTGCAGGAATCGGAGGTCCCTGTACCACGTGAGCATGGGTGTTTGAAGTTGTGCTGCTTGATTCTTTAGCCCTTAGGGCACTCGTATGACAGGGTGACTTACTGAGACATGATTTTTCCACTTGCTCTAGTTTCAGGAAGAAAGGCAGCTTTCTGCAGTCTTTCATCTCAAATGGTGTTCCTGCCTTTTTTGAGCAGCCTCACCTTGTCCTGGTGATTATGGCAGTGTGTGGGACAGGGCTGAGCACAGGGTAAGTGTGACTCCTCCAAGTGGCCTATCTATCCTGTTAGCACACATCCTCTTTCAAAGTAAGGTGGAAGAGAGGAGGCAATTCCCCAAAGTGCACAAAAGTAGCTTATTAGATGCAAGAGAGCAAGGCCAAAAGAAACCATACAACTTGTGCAGGCAACACAGATAGGAAGAACACACTTTGAATTCAAAACCCTGTAATAAATAAATGTGAAATGTGTTAACTGTGATCATTACTGATATTATTATCTCTATTAAACTTGTGACTCTGCATTCTATCACAACAGCTCAATTTTCCTTGTGAATTCCCCAAACGTATTAACACTTCTTGGGATGTGGAGACCTAATATATGCAGATCAGAGAGTCATGCATATTTAAATGTCAGCATCATTTCAAGTATGCCATCAACTTTATTCCATTTTCTTTTCCTTATTTTCCATAATTAAATGGCATAAGTGACTATGACATTCTCCCAAGTTGACATCTAAATCTACCATTTTCTTATACCTTCCTCACAGCTGTTTTTGTGCCCCCTCTGCACACATGCTCATGCCTGAGAGGATGGCTGGAGGCTTAGAAAGAGTCCCTTTACACTGCCTCTGTTGTCCACAATCATGAATTTTTTATTGTCATTGCTGTTTATTTTTAAAAGCTTAAGATAAGATTCACATACCATATAAATTAAGGTCTTTCAAAATATATAATTCACTATAATTTAATATATTCAGAGTTGCATAACCACCACTACTATCTAGCTTTAGAATATTTTCATCATTCCCAAAAGAAATCTCCTAAATGCTTATATTTCATGAAATGCTAAGGAAAAATATTTGAGAAAATGGTGACTGCAATTACACATGGCCATCAGGTAATCGACAGAACAAATGCTTTGAAAAACCAAATAATAGAGCTTATTTGCTTATTTAGTAAAAACAAAACAAAACAAAACAGAATGGAAAGCTCAGGTGCTTATCCTACATCCTTACCATTTTGTCTCCAGTTATATGTGAAATAGAAATGCAAGACCAAGTAACCAGGAAGTATGGATAAGAAAATTTGTAGAATCATTGTTTAAATAACCTTAGACTTAAATAACTAAATGCCCATCAACAATAGAATGAGTAAATAAACAGTGGTACGATCATAAAGCTAAGTGCAACATAGCAATAAAAGTGAAAAGATAAAACTTCAGCCATGTACAACAGCATGTAAAATTTCACAAAAAATACTATTATATTGAGGATCAGAAAATATACATTGCATTATTCTTTTGATATGCAATCCCTGAGCAGATAAAAAGAAATTATAGTGTATTTACTTATATATAGTGTATATAGTAGAGTAAAAGGCTAAAGAAAAAAAGTGTGATTACTATAAACACCCATTGCTAGCTTTGGGGAGGGGTATTTGGAGCGCCTCTGGGAGCAGTTCTTGCATGCTGGTGGGATTCTACTCTTTATCTCCATAGTGGTTATATAGATACTGTGCATCATGCTATTTTATATTTATATTTTGTTCTTTTAGTACATGTATTTAAATGTTTTTTTAAAATAAATTTGAAAAGAAATAAAGTGGATTGGGGTTATTAGCTGTTGAGCCTGCATAGCTGATAAAGGAACTAGACCCTTAACCTGGTGATTCATGCTGGATGTTAGGTAAAGTGAGGAAATGCACTGAAGAGTCTCATAGGGCTGGATTTACAAGGCCAAGAAAGGGCAAATTGCATCTCCAGCCACTAGTATTCAAGAAATGCTCCCCAAAGGCCAGAAGGGCTCTATGCAGTGGCCCAAGAATTACCTAGGCTAAAAAAGAATGGATGGGCTGGGGATTTAGCTCAGTGGTGCTGCCACCTGCCTCTCAAGCACAAGGTCCTAAATTCAATCCCCAGTACTAAAAAAAAAAGAAAAGAATGGATGAACTTCCAGATTTTCATTCTTGTTTCAAAAGCAGCTTGTTTTATCTGTTTTATTGTCATTATCATACAATTTCTATTGAAGAAAAAGCTCTAGTCTTGAGATACACTGCTATAGTCTTGCTCAAAATTTTAAATGCATGTATTCTTCTGACAAATTCTATTTTGAGGAATCAATTAGACAAAAATATTGTAAAATGAACAAAGGCATAAGGATATCCCCCATAACATTTTGGTAACAATAAAAAAGAAAAGAAACAACCAAAGTTTTAATTAATTAAATGTATCACTGTATGTCCATATATGGAAGACTACTATGCCATTCATTATAGTAGAATACAGCACATCTAGATTAGTGATCTCAACCCTCTAAGAGCCAAGGATTCCCATTTACAACAGTATTTTATTGTTTACTATTATAAGATGTGATTCACAGATAATATAACATTTTTATACAATTAGTTTTTTTTAAAAGCTAACAATATTTAAACTGAAATGTTAAGTAGAAATAAAAGAAATTTGGGCTGGGGGTTTAGCTCAGTGGTTCCACTGCCTGCCTCACAAGTGCAGGGTCCTGAGTTTGATCCCTGGTACCAAAAAAAAAAAGAAAAAAGAAATTCAATTTATAAATTAACATCTATGATGGTTAATTTTGTGTGTCAATGTGACTGGGCCAGAGTAAGGATATATTTGGTCAAGTATTATCCTAGGTGCATCTATGTGGATGTTTCTGGGTGAATTGATCATCTGAATCAGTAGTCTGATTCAAGCAGATTGCCTTCCATAATGTGTGTGGGATTCACCTAATCAGCTGAAGCTCAAATAGAACAAAATGCCCATCCCCCTCCAAGCACAAAGAAATTCTCCCCCAAGCAAGAATTCCTCCTGCCTGTCTTTCTTCAGACTGGAACATGGTTTGTTTTTATTTTTATTTTTTCTGCCCCAGACTCAGTCTAACACATTAGCTCTTCCTGGGGCTCGAGACTGCCAGTCTTTGTATTGGAACTACCTGCCAGCTCTTCTGCATCTCTAGTTTGTCCATTCACTCTGAAGATCTTGAAATCTTGAGCTCTGTATCAGCATGATCCATCTATAATATATTTTAAATATGTTTTTGAGGAATTGGATATATATATGGATATATCATATTGATTCTGTATCCCTAGAGAAGACATAATGAAATTAGTATGTAAAAATCAGTATGTCTGATGGTTTCAGACATATACAAATGTAGACAAACAGTTGCATTGAGATGATTCTAAATGGAAAAAAATACAAACTTTCATTATTTTATCTTAATAAAGTTTCTCAAAATTATGTATGTATATTGGAACTAAATTGTGTTTACTTGTATAAGAAAATAATGTCTTTGCCTTAAATAATAACAAATGGGTTTTTTTACCTACATAAATTTCTAATGAGATAGCCAAAAGTCATGCAGAAGACTGACAATTTCTCTTTGTGTGGAACTGGTATAAATGCTGCCCTCTAAATGCTGGTAGCATCTTCCAATATTTAAAATCAGAAACACATCCACATATCATGTATTTCCACATGGGGTAGTGCAGCCTCTGTTGAGAACCATTGATTCACATGGAAACTTTCAAATATAATAATAATGATAATAGTAATAACAATAATGCCACATTTGTAAAAAAAAAAAAAAACCAACTAAATACTATATTAGTTTCCTAGGGCTGCCATAACAAATTACACCAAATCCAGTGTCTTCAAACAGTAGAAACAGTAAAAATTTGTCCTTATACTTCTGGAGGTCAGAAGTCCATAGCTGGCAGAATTGGTTCACTCTGGACAGGAAGTCCATTCCCTTCCTTCTTGTAAGTTCTTGTGGCTACAGACCAACACTGGTCTTCCTGCGCTATGGATACATCACTCCAGTCTGCCCCCATCTTTACATGGCCTTTCTCTGTGTCTCAGAGCTGCTTTTCCTCTCTCTTATAAGGACACTCACATTGGATTTCAGGCACACCTTGACTCAGTATAATCTCATCTCAAGGTCTGTATTTTGACTACCTCTGCAAAGGCTCTTATTCCTAATATAGTCATAGTCTGAGGTTCAGGATGAACATGGCCTTTGTGAAGATCCTATTCAATGCTCTACATATGTGTTGTAAGTGAGTGTATAAATGCATGAAAAGGTCAACCAGCAGTCACAGGGTTGCTACTGGAAAAGGTTTTTGACTATGCAAGGGAATATTATGGGATTTGCCCTTTTAAATTCTGTACTTTGGAGTTTAATTTTCAAATTTATTTGAACTGCTAGTGTTACCAGTTTATAAAAAGTAATAATCATTTCAATCATGTTCATAATCTGTTTTTTGCTTTAAGCATACAATAAGTGTGTTATAATCAGATATACCACAGTAGAGTTTTTCTCTCAGTTAATGCCTACACAGAGAACTAAGTAATCAGAATTAAGTGGTGGTACAAAGTGATGTATGCTTCGTGTGTGTGTGTGTGTGTGTGTGCGTGTGTGTGTAAAGAATCTGTGATCCACTGAAGAGTACACACTATTCTGTCCCTGGGGGAAAGAACCCAAAATTCTGACTATCAGAAGGACATCCATGGTTGAGGCAAAAACCGGCTACATCATCAGTGCACGGATATCCCAGGCTCCCTGCTACATGATCAAAGCTGCCATTGCTGTGACAGAGAACACCTGGAAAATGATCATGTTCTTAAGAAATTGCAGGTAAGAAAAAAGTCCTTTGTACTGAAATTTGGGCAGTTGTATGGCATCCTTTGTATTAGAAGAAACTGTAAATTGGAAAGGGGGCCAACATGCTGCACTTAGGACAACACTCTCTGAGTTTTGGAACGAATAGATTTTCTTCCATGGTTCATTTCCTGCTTATCTGGATATTGCAACACATACCTCCACCTATCAATGGTGAATTCAAAACAAGCACATGCAAGGGCAGTATCAGAATCATGGTTACAGGTACAAGGTGATGCTTAAAAGCAAATATGTATGCTGATGAATCTTGATTTGTTTTCAATTCTTCATGTTTGGTGCACAAATGGAATTGGATTATTTCTAAATTATCCCCAAATAGTCTTTTTGAAATATTCAAGCTACAGAATTCAAAGTGGTTATACCATTTAAATTCTTCTAAAATAAGCCATATTCATATGAACTTGAAAAGATCTAGGCTTTTATTTTGATGTTGATTATTTACTGAGAAGTCAAACAATGATCTATTTAATCAAAGGGCATTTGCTTTAAATTGCTCCCATTCATTGTCCTTACCATGAAAGACCAATTGTGCTTTGAACTGGACTCTTGTTTTTTTTATTATGGAAGAGATAAAGAAAAATTCTTATGAAAGAACCTACACATCAAAGAATTAGCTCCCCTAGAACATTTTCCTTTTATACATGTTGGCCCCATGCCTACCTCTGTTCAAAAATTGATACTCAGTTTTTATGTACATTTGCCATTATTAAACATTATCTACTTTCAAAGATAAAAATACCAATAAACTCAAACTAGAGACAAAGAATTGTATAAAAAAGGCTGTGATTTATGTTTGTTTGTTTTTCTGTCTTTAGAGTAGGTATATCATAATTCTCTGTTTAGTCTGAAATTAAGTTTTTAATAATTTTCTATAAATAAAAATATAAACAGAAAAGGCCAAAAGCAAGAGATGAGAAAGCACCAGAAATCCCAGGTTGACTTTAGTATTTATTCATTTTAGACTCCAGCTCCTCATCTTAGCAGTGGACATAAAACAGAAAAATTATCTACAAACTGAATAGAGGGATGCAAAAGAGAAGAATACTTTTCCTAACAACATAAAAGATTTCATGAATTGACACTGAGGTAAGAAATGGATGGGAGAAAGCTCTCAGGAAGAAAGAAAGCGTTGCAAAAACCTAGAAAAAGATTCCTGGAGGCAGAGATGTGCCAGTGGCCTTCAGGTATGATGATCTCTCACATCAACATCCAAGTTCCACATTTCTCTCCCTAGGAACCTTTGCTGTTATAACCAAATCTTTAATGAGTCTGATATCTATCATAGCATTTTGATAGTTGTTTTGAGGAACAAAATGGAGGTTTTTCTTTAAATTTGGGGCATTGTCTTACAACATTGGAGATGTAATATCAATGCAAAATACCATTTTTTTCCTATTTCACATTGTCTATTATACCTTTTAGTCCTTATTTACACTTTCAGTTTCTCACACTAGAGAAACTATTCAGTATTTACACATGTGGTGTCCTATTTATTTCACTTAAGAGTATCGCCTCAATGTGCATCCATTTAGCTATAAATGTCTCTAATTTCTCATTTTCTATGGCTGAGTAATACTCCATTTTATTACAAAGACCCCACCTCTTCTTTATGGAGTCTCCAGTTGATTGGAAATTTGGCTGCTTACAAGTTTTAGCTATTACAAACTGTGCTGCTATGAACAGGAGTGCACACATATCACTGTGGTATGATTCTTTTAATTCTTTGGGGAAGATACCCAGCAGGGGAATAGCTGAGTCAAATGGGACTTCCAGTCCTAGTTCTTTGAGGTATCTCCATACTGATTTCCACAGTGCTTGCACCAGTCTACACTCCCA
>NW_004624884.1:4125584-4141334 GCF_000247695.1 Heterocephalus glaber
TGAGCTAAGGATCGTGAGTGGTCGGTCCTCAGGGGTCTCACGCGAGGAAGGTTTGTGACAACTCCAGGGGCACAGCTGCCGGCGGCGGGGGTGGGGGGGGGGGGGGGGGGGTGCTGCTGGTGCCTGCATGGCTCACCTCCTTGGTGTTGGCGGGGGCTCTGCTCCTCAGTGTTTGGGGGCAGTGGTGTTTCATTTTAATTTCTTTACTGATTTTTTTTTAGTAGCGAGGATTGAATTCAGGACCTTGTGCTTACCAGGCAAGCGCTGTGAGACTGAGCTACATCCCTGGTGCCCTCTTTACTGATTTTTAAAATTACACCTTTAGTTATTTTCTTAGTGACTAGTCTTGTGATTAAAATATGCATTTTATGTTATGCATATACTTTAGATTAATGTTAACTTAATCCAAGAATATATAGAAACTTGGAGCCAATGGCCCCTGTTCCTTACCCACTCTTTTATGCTATTATTTTTATATATTGTACCTATATGTGTAATAAACCAAAATGCAATGTTAATATTATTACTTTATGCAATCTTATGCATTTTAAATGAATTAAAAGATGAAATGAGAAATATTTATGGAAAATTTTGCCATTTTTAGTGTTCTTTCTTTCTGTGGATTTGAATCACCCTCTAGAATAATTTTCTTTCAGCCTGAATGATTTCCTTTAAGGTTTCTTATAAATCCTTTCTAGAAATTTGTTACTGGCAACCAATACTCTCAGTCTGTGTCTTAGAATGTCTTTATTTCAGATTTGTTTTTGAAGCATACCTTTTGTGGATAGATTCTTGGCTAACAGGTTCTTTTTTTCCTTCCTTTGGATACTGAATGTCTTTATACCATACTCCTCTCTTTCAGAAGAGAAATCAATTATTAATTCTTTTTGTGGTTTTCTTGTGCATGAATTAATTTTGCTGTTTTCAAGATTTTACCTTTGGCTTTGACTTTGAATAATTTGACCATGATGTGGCCAGGTGTCTGTCTATTTGTATCTTATGCTGCTTAGGCATCATTGACCTTCTAGGTTGTGTAAACTAATGTTTTTAATCCAGTGAATTTATCTATATTGTTACTACAATTTTCAACACCAAAATTCCCATTTCTAAAAAGTAACTCCTGCCTCATTATTAAAAATCTCCACTTGTTAATGCATTGTTTTATACTTTAAACCCTATTTCCCATATTTCTTCAAACATTTACAATAACTTCTTTGAAGTCTTTCCTGCTAAATCCAATACCTGGGAGCCCTTGAAGTTTTTTATTGCTTACTTTATTTCCTGAGTATTGGTCACACATTCCTGCTTCTTGAGGTGTATAGTAGTTTTTCTTGACATCTGGACATTTTATATAATACAATGAAGCAAATCTGGATTATGATTTTTGTTCTACAAGGTTGTTTTTTAAGAGTTTAAAAAACATGTTTCTTGAATAATTCACTTTAGCTAGCTCTGTGAGATCTGCCTGCTTTGTGGTTTGTCACTGGCAACATCTCTGCTTATTATTTCTTGTTTTGTTTTGTTTGCTATATTTATTTTGAAGCCTGATTTGTTGGAGTCCCCTGTGCCCATACTGCTTTCATTAGGCATTGGTTGGATAGAGGCTGTGGTCAACCACTTCAAGCTGGAAAACTTGTGTGTGGGGAAAAGGAGGGGTATTCAAAGTTCATGACATTTTTAAGTATGCCTGAGCTTTTATTCTTTGCTGTTTTGTTCTCTTCTTGTCTTCTGTGCACATATGTTTGGCTTCAGATGTGGCCAGGCAGTGTCTCTGGCTTGAGTTCCCTCCATCTCTAGTGCACATGCACACAATTAAACAGGAACAGGCTTTCCCAACATGGCTACAATCTCAGGATAGTGGAACCAGGAGCCATATCTACTCCAACTTCACTAGACTGTGTCCCTCACCAGTCAGATAGGCTACTGGTCTTCTTGATTTCCTGAAAAGCCTTTTCTGATGATCCTGGGGAGACCTGGGAGCAGCCCAAGTCCAGAACACCACAGATTCTGTCTTCCTACACAGAGTTAAGCAATTGCTTTTTTTCTTTTTGTGAGGTGCTGGGGATCACACCCAGGGCCTTGCACATACTAGGCAAGCACTCTAGTGTGAACTACATCCCCAGTACTTCAAAATTTTTTAAAATTTTGAAACAGAGTGTCTCTAATTTTCCCAGGCTTGTCTGGACATTGCAATTTTCCTGCCTCAGCCCCCTGAGTAGCTGAGATTACAGGTGTGCATCACCAAGCCTGGCTCAGATTTTATTAGATCCTCCTATGCTTTTGTTCATTTCCAAATTGCTGAAATCATTATTTGTGCCAATTTTGTTCAGCTTTATGATTATTTGTTAGGGAAAGGATATGCAAGTCTCCTCACTTGGCCATAACTGGAGAGACTCAATAGTAGCTTTTTAAATGTTGTTTGTAATCCTAGCTTTCCTGCCCTCTAAATTCCACACTGAAGTCTAAGGGATCACTCTAAAATAAAAATCAGATTGTATCACTCTCATAATTAAATCCTTCAAAGGCTTTCCATTTTCCTTAGGATAAACTCCTTAAAGACCTAGTACAATCTGGGTCCTGCTTACTTTTCCAACTCTCTTTTTACCACTTTTCCCTTGATGTCTTTGCTCTGCCCAGACTGACCATCACTCATGCCTACTTTATTTGACCCCTGGGACTCATCATGTGTTCTTTTTTCTTAAAATACTCACAACCTCCCTCAGATCTCTCTTTCCCCTGGGTCTTATTTTCCTGACTCTGACTTATAGTTTCCTTTCAGGACTACTCTTTTCATGCACCCTCCTCTGGTCTATAATCTGTGCTCCTATAATCTATTCTCTCTATTCTAGACTTGATTGCACTATGGATGTCACTGGCTGTTTAGTAATCTCTTTCACTGGAGGATCAGCCCCATGGGGGCAGAGACTATAGCATTATGTCCATTTCTATGTTCTTAGCACTGAGACCGATGCCTGTTAGTACTGAGACCAATGTCTGCAAAAACACTTGTTAAATGATTGAATGCCTGATTAGATCAGAAGCCAGCAAATATTTTCTTTAAAAGGTCTGGTAGTAAATATTTTAAGCTTTGTGGACCATGAAATCATTGTTATAACTATTCAACTCTGCCATTTAAGTGTGCAGGCAGCCATAGAAAATCCTTAAAAAAATAAGCATGGCTTCATTCTAGTAAAATTTTATTTATAAAAGCCAAATGGCTGGGCTGTATGCTGTAGTTTGTAAATCCCTGGATTTAATGAATAGAGGAGAGAATGATAAGTGATTTTGAAGTGTTTCAGTGAATTGAGGTAAACTCATTTTGTGAGTAATTAGAATTTATTTTCTCTATCTTTGGTCCAACCAAGTGCTATGGTTTGGATATTGAGTCCTCCAAATTCTCATGTGTTAAAGGTGTGGTCCCTAGCTTATGATGCTGTTGGAAGGTGGCTGAACCTTTAAAAGGTGGGGCCTAGTGAGAGGAACGGAGGTCATTGGGGGTGCAGCCTCAACAGTGTGCCTTTTCTCTCTCTCTTTGCTCCCAAACCACCATGAGGTGAAGAGTTCTCCTCTCCCACAATGTTCTGCTTTTCCATGGGCCCAAAAGCCAGGAGGCCAAGCAACCATGGACTGACACCTCGAAACAAAGAGGGAAAATAAATCTATCCTCCTTAGAAGTTGATTATCTCATATTTTGTCAAAACAACAGAAAACCAACACACCAAGAGCAAAGTAAGCAGCATTTTCACATAGCAATTCACTGTCTGAAGTAAAAATTATATCATTTTAATGTCAATATAAAAACTGTCACTTGTGTTGCTAGGGAAGTTGCATTCCTCTTCAGCTTTCTTATTTAGTCTTTTTTCTTTTCTTACTTCTCACTGTTTCACATAAAAGACACAAGCCTGGCCAAGGAAATGAAGATAGTTAACTAACATGGTTAAAGGACAATTCACTCAATGTACTCAGCATAGTAATAAAGAACTATGAAGAAATATGCCATTTTACCAGTTTAAAAACTACCCTGTGATATTTGAAGCTTGGTCTGTTTGGCATCATACTTTTTTCTTGTTTTTAAAGAGGTTCATGTTTATATTTGATATTGTACCTTTTCATTTTGTTTTTGACTACTTTCTTCCATGTTTTACATTAATACATTTTAAACAATGTAGCCATTGAAATAAATATGAATTAGTGCAAGACTAACCTGCTTTTTAAGAATCATTACATTCTGGTCTATAATTATAAAGAAGACAAACTTCAGTTAAGAAATGCTTTATAACTACTAGAAAATACCATATATAGTGTTGTGCACACAATTCATTGTATTCTTTATAAAACTGGATCAGTATTTCTACTTTTGATTAGTTGGTCATTTGTCCTCAATGCAGAAAAAAAAAGGCACAACATTGAAGTTAATGAAAAATGTTTGAACACACTGTAACATATTTAATTTATAGACTTCACATTCAAGAAGTGCTTTTGTCACTTAGGAAATCTCTTTTAAACATATTTATTGGAACTATGTTTCATGAAAAAAAATTGTGCTTAATTACATCATAGAAGTTTTCAAAGTACTCACATACAATCTCTTACTAATCATAAACACATAGTGAGCATTTATATCACATATATAACACAGATTTCATCATTGGTGTCATGCAAAACTTGATGTTATATGTGAATTATCTCCTACCATGGAAAATTTTGAGGAAAGACTCAAGGGGAGCAAGGAGAGATTACCTGGATGATCTTCAAGATCAGTGGATGCACAATAGGCAACTGAACTGAACTTGTTTCATCTTCATGCCTCATTTGATTATATTCATTAGAGCTTAGTGAAGGCTGTCCTAAAAACTTGGTAATTAAGTTATGAGAAATTGCATAACAAAACTATTTCAGCGTGAGATTCAATAAATATCACATTAAGGAACTAGTAGTTTCTAATTAAAAGGGGGCCAAAAAAAATCCCAATTTATCATGGTTGTGTCTGACCAGTTATGAATTAAATCTATTTCTGATTAGCTTTGAGAATAAGAATAATATATTTTTAATGTATAACTTTATTATCGTTCACTAAACACACACATATACAAAAATTAAAGTTATTCAAAGAAAAACAATGCAAGGGAAAAAAACAAAATAATATTCAAATATAATAGAACTCAACCAAAGCAAAACTGAAAAGTACTTAAACATTTTTCCATATAATTAAAAAAAAATCTCAAGCATTAACAAGACATCTGAAGATATGTTTTGTTTTAGAAAGATTTTGGAAACTAATATTGGACAAATAGTGGTCTGGAGAAAAAATTCTAATTAACTAGTAGACTCTACATAGGCCAAATTTTTTAAATTTAAATTTCAATACAGTCATGTGACACGTGATGGAAATATAATCTGAAAAATATGTTATTAGGCAGTTTCATCCATGTGTATCACAAAGTACCACACAGAGTGCCAACTTCTAAGTGCAAATTGAAAAGATATACATAAATCATCTGTGATAGCCCCTTGATATTATCCAAATATGCAGTTAAACACAAGATACATAAAGCTACCACTGGCATAGCAGCACACTGTTTTACAGTAAACTCTTTTATATAAGTAGGATTATGCTCTAAAGGATGAAAAACACAGCATGTTATGATGAGTATCTAAAACAGTAACAGTCATTTATCACACTATCGAGTACTGTGTACTATACTACAACTATGTATATGAATAAGAATAATGAACTATGAATAAGAATAATATTGAGAGTGTAAAGTATAGGTCAGTACACTTGTATATAATTTAAGAAGTCTAAAAGTTTTTGTTTATAGACCTATCTAGAATAGTCAAATTCATAGTGACAAATAGTAGAATGATGTTTGCCAGGTGCTGAAGAAAGAAGTGGAGAATTATTATTTAATGGGTACAGTGTTTCTGTTTGGGATGATGACAAATTTCTAGAGATGGATGATAGTGGTGGGTACAAAATGATCTATTTTTAACACACCTAAGGCTGCTGAACTACACTTAAAGTGGTTAAAATGGTAAATTTTGTGTTATGTATATTTCATCACAGTTTTTAAAACAATTGCTAAATACTTTTTTAAAACCTATTTTTTTACAGATGTATAAATATTCTTATAGTTATTAAATGTCTACAGTTTATGGTTATATTTTTGTCTACACAAAATCAAATGATGCATGTAATATTCTATCTTTTCACATCATATAGTTCCCTGGTAACTTTTTTACTTCCAAAATGGAATGTGATGCGTGAGATAGGAGGTGAGGTTCATCTGGACCTTGCAAGAGTCTGGCATATGCCCTGCAGTTGGGGACATGCTATGCTAGTGGCTGTCATGTGTCCGGAAAGACACAGCAGCCTGGGAGGGAGATACTTGTAGAATAGGGGTGAAGGCAACAGAGAGCTGGCCTGGTGCATAAATGAAAGGCTCTGAAACCAAACGTGTGAGGGTGAACTGCTTTTACTCATAAAGCTCACTTCCAAATGTGGTTTTGTTGTTGTTGTTGTTTGTTTTTCTACACCAATAACTAATTCTCCACCTTGGAGACCAACTTGTCCTGGGATTCAATTCAATTCTTATACTAACCACCAAGAGTCAGTGCGAGACCCATGTGTGTAAGGGCTTGGTCCCACACAGCCTGCATTTCCTTCCCATACCAGCCGCAAGAGCCATGTTTCCATGTGCTCTTCTCATCCCCAGATATGAGCCAGGGGTTCCCACAATGACCTCCTCAGGCTCAGTAATTTGCTAGAGTGGTTCACAGGACATTTTATTTACAGTCACTGGTTTATTACATAGGACAGAATGCAGGAACAATTAAATGGAGGAGAGATGCTTAGCACAGCATGAGGGGAAGATGAGTGGAGCTTCTGGGACCTTTGGCACACCCCTATGTCCACCAGTCCCCAGGTTTTCTGAGTCAGGTTGCTTAGGAGTTCTTATGGCAGTCTAATTGCACAAGCATGACTGATTATATCCTTGACCATTAGTGACTAACTCAATCTGTTTCCCCGCTTCTTTTCCTGAGCTTGGGGTGTAGGGCTAAAATTCTAAGCTTCTCCTCAAGCTCTGATCTTTCCAGAGACCAGCTGCCATCCTGCAGCTATCTCAGGGCCTCCAGCCACTAGTCACATTTTTAAGATACTCCAGAGATGCCAAAGATTTTAGGAGCTGTGTTCCAAGAACTAGGGACAAAGACCAAATATTTATTTTTATTATATTGTAGTAAGGAATTGACCATTATTTGCAACTGTCTTGAGATAACAAATTATCCTGGCTTTTATTTATGTTTCTTTTCTCCTCTCCACATATACTCCATATCTTTGCACAGGTCTAATGTCTATACTTTTGTCTGAGAAATTCTCACTTCATGTTGCTGAACAGCATGAGGAAGAAGAAGGAAACATGTCCAAGGCTTTGCTTAGGTGTGTTTTCAATGCTATCTTGTTAATAAATTATTTCTTTTGCCCTGGGAGTGTGTCCCTCTCAGTTTTTGGCATAAAAGCAAAGATCTCTCACCACAGACACTCTGGGCTGTGATATGTTTGTTCATTGCAACCTTCTTCTCTTGCCCTATCTCATACCCTCTAGCCTCTGTGGACCGAAGGTCAGATTTTAAATGTATGGAAATTGAATATTAGTGTTGCATCCTTTTCAACTATGTCCTTCTGTAATTTTTATTCTAAGCAAATCATCTAGATGTGCCTTTCAAGATTGTGATGCTAGCTCTTACAGAAATCTCTTTTTAGCTCAAGATCTGCAGCTATGAGCCAGATCTCAGGATCTTTTCTAGGAAACTAAATCCTCACAGTATTTTATAGGTAGCGTTTCCCTGCTTGGCTGTGCAGGTCACAGCTAATTCATTATGTTGCCAATCAAGTTTTATGTACGTTATTTTCATTTTCTAGGAAACAGTTTCAGATAGCAAAACCTTAAGCTGTCACTTGAAGAAATTTCTGGATCCCTGCTTTAAACCTGATCCTGAAGATGCCACAGAAGTGAAAGGGAAAAATGATGGCTCCAAGGAGAAATTGGAAGAAACCAAAAAGTCCCTGGAAAGACAGAAATTGGCTGGGTTCCTGGTTCCAGCTGAAACAATAACGTAGGAAAGCAAAGGGCAAGGAGTCACAGATGGAAAAGAGTATGGGCGTAGAAAGACAGCCCTGAATGGTTCTCATCTTTCATATCACAACGAGGCAAAAAGAGAAGCGCAGATCAGTGCAAGTAACACAAGACAAATCTTGGACCCCTGGGATGGGCGGAGGGTGGGGGTAGGATAGAAAGTAGGTGCAGGCTTACAAGCAGGCCCTGGACTCCCTTTCCTCTCCTTCCTCTCCCTGACTCCACATTCCCCAGACACGTGATGTCACTGGGAGGGAAATCCATCGGGGAAGAAGAGTGCTGGGGTGCAGAGTGGACAGGCCTCAGGGACAAGGTTGGCCGCAAATGAACACAGATTGTAAGGTCTGTAATACTTCTTAGTGATATTGTGCAGTCCCTGTAAGGCTAGGAACAAAAATAGCCTTTCTGTACTCCTAATCCTGATTAGCAGAATGTTGGCATCCTAGTCAGTGAAATACAGCAATAAATAAGGTGGTAAAGATTGGAAGGGGAGAAAGTGAACAATCATTATTTGAAGTTGATGACATCACCTGTAAGAACTGAGACAACTTAGAAACTGTTAGAAGTAGTGAGAGAGCATAGCAAGTTCCTGAACTAATACGGTTTGTACCGGCAATAACAGAGTAGAGAATACAGCAGCATCAAGGCCTCCTCCAAAAGAAAAATTTTTAAAAATCTGTGAAATATGTTAATAGATAACAAACATTTTTTTCTACTGCTCCACTTCTATTTTACAGTGGTTTAAAATGTGATTATGGCAGTTAACATCAAAATGTAATTCATAAATAGGATTGTTTGTGGACTAGCAGAGGAATGACCATCATACAGAAATAAAAATAATTTAAAAATCCACAAAACTTTTATGGAGAAAAAATTTAAATATTATTATAGGACATAAAGGAAAACCCAAACAAATAGATATCTATGCCATGTACATTAATGGGAGATTGAATATTATAACAATAATTTTATAAATTTGATGTGATTTTAAGAATAAATCTAAGAGTATTTTTGAGGCTTTCACCAAATCTATTTACAAATTTATATGGGAAAGTATAATTCCACTGATATAATCCTGCAGTGAGCTGTCTTTTAAATAGGAACCAGATGCTCCTTGCTTTCAGACATAATCCATCTGAACAGCCAATTCTGGATTCTCATTCTACTCCTTGAGGGTTTGCAACCACTCATGGCCCCAATTGCTGTGTACATTGGCCTCATTAGTTGCCAACAATAGAATCCCCTCTATTTTCAGCAGAAAAGGGCTTCTTGGAGGGTATGAGAAGTTCATGTGAATCATCAAGAGGGCTGGCAGACTAAGCTGAGCATCCACAGCCTCTGGTCAACACCCTCTTTAGCATCCTGAAACACACACTGTCTTCCCTGTTCTCAAACTTGGAAACAAGAGTAAGCACCTTCCCAATACAACTATCTTCATATGAATATGCATTCAACTTCTCCTCAGATACCAAAATCTCAGCACTGCTAAAACAAGATGCTCCTCTGTGTCCGCTAAATTATCACAAATTAGAAACATGTTATCAAATATTCATTTGAATGTGAGGAGACCGTAAGTGCTATTGGTGGAAGAGTTAATAGGTTTGCTGTACGAAACATAAAGTGCTCAGTAAAAGTAAGAATGCATATGTGCCTATGAAATTTCACTTTGGATCCTGAGGAAACTCTCAGAGAGCCACAGAAGGTGACATGGGGATATTCACCACAGTATGGCTTGTTGTAGTGGAGACCTGGAGTCTGCCCATTTCAGGAAATGAAAGAGAGAAAACAGCAGTTGTACATCATGGATTCCTGTGTGCAGTCAGAAGCAATGCACTTGGTGCACATAGAGTCACATCAGAGGGTCTCGAGAGCATGATGTCCCCAAAGTAAGAAATAAAACAATATTCATCTCACAGCGCCACCGTGTAAGTCAACACACAAACACACACATGCAACACACAAACGTGCACACACACACAATGTGTATTTTTAAGTATTAGTGATACTTAACACAAATCAAGCATATTAGAGAAAGAGACGATGTCAGGTAGAGAATGGAAGTGGAGGTCAGAAGTGAAGTAGGAAAAAATAATAAAAAATGACAGGCTGTGTATGAATGCGTGATGGTGCACCCCACACAGATAAAGGAGGTTAGTTCATCTCTGCACCTAATCTTTTTTTTCCATTAAATTTATTGGTATATTTTAGGCATACAATACAGTTACATTCATCACTGGAATCTTGTGCCTTTACATGATGTTTATTGGTTCTTATTTTTTTCCCATTCCCTGCCTTCCCTTCACCCCCTCCTCCCTTCCCTATTTACAAAGACTTTGTTTCCATGTTTTTCCTTTTCTAGTATTTTTTCTTTGCCCTCCTTTTCTTTCCCCTACCCCTCCCACTTCCCCTACTCCTTTAGACCTTTTCTTCCTATTTCAGAATATCAATTATATATTTTGATCCTTATTTACACTTTTAGTTTTTCACACCAGAGAAACTATTTGGTATTTACACATGTGTGTCCTATTTATTTCACTAAGAGTATGGCCATAATGACCTCTGCACCTGATCTTTTTAAGGGGGAGATGTTCTGAGTATGGCATCTTATTCCCTTAGTTAATTATAATAATTAAAATTTTAAAATTGCTCTAAAGATACAGACACATTTCACTTTTGAAAACAGCCCTGACTCAGTTCTGTCGCTAAGGAGGCTTCCACCAAATACTTCAGTCTTATTCATCTCCAAACTGCTTATTTTCCTGATTCCTTTGAATCTTGCCTAAGGAAAGGAAAAGTTAGAACAATTTTTCAAAACCTTTAAAATGGTTCTAATTGCTCTAAATTTAGGCAAAGTTACTGGTTGCTTAGTAGCCATTTAGAGTTCTTTTTGGATAGCAGACAGCCATTGTAGGTCATAAAGGTAGTTCCTTTTGACAGAAGGAAGACGTTGGAGAATTCTATGCTATTTTAGCTGACTCTGATTGCAATCACACAAATCACTACATTCCACTGATATCCCATGAACAGAAGTTTTTTCCATTTCAATCTTTCAAGGTAAAACATTGTCTTTTCGTTTTCTATATACCCCAGAGTATCACGAAATGATGGAATGTAAGTTATAATTACAACAGCATTTCTAAGTATTTCTTGCTGGTCAGAAGTAAGAAGTGGAGAAATAGAAGCCTTTTATTTTCAGTGACATTAAAATACTCATTCAGATTTTTTAAAATGTTGAATCTGTGTCCCTTTGTTCAACTTTTTGTAGCTTCCTGCAATCTCACTACACTAGTTAATGTTACCCAGCAAGATAATGACTGTCTCCTATAAGCCCATGTAGTGCTGTAGAATTGAAATTGGCTTGTGCAAAGAACTGGAATGAAATTGGAAGGCAAATGAACTGTAGATTTGTCACACATTTTCCAGATGTTCATTCTGGCCTTCCATTCCTTTCCTAAGGACTTTTATTTATGCACATGTAACACCACGAGGAAGCAGATAATATAAACAACAACTATCTTTTGGGCCATTCAGTTTTGACTTTATATTTTCAGCTCTGCTGATGACTGCTGGAAACATTTTTATTCTATTTAGGTGGTCTGATTGAAATGCAGAGTGTCACATGAGAAATGGCTAGAAAGGGTACTACAAGTGAAGGCTGCTACATTCAGTAATGCAGATTTAATTGCTCAGGATACTCTAGCCTGGGAAATTTAGCTTATCTAGCTTCCTGAAGACTGATCATTGCTACAGCATCTGCCGAGGTTGAGTGTGTGTGGCCTCCACTCACTACTGAGGGAAGACTGTCTCTGAGGAGCAGAAAAGTGTTTAATAGTTGAAAATAGAGCTTTATCGTTTTAGAAATCAAGTTACAATAATAAGCCTATTGGCTATTAAAACTATTCCTCCATACAGGTCAGCCCCTGTGACCTCAGGATATAGGCCTGCTCCAGGTTTCAGACCAGTGCAAAGCCAGGTCAGATCACAAAGCCCCAGGTTTTGCAGCAATGTCAGCACCAGATCAGCACCAGGAGATGCAGGCTCCAAGCCTGCCCAGTTCCAGGCTAGCCCATGCAGCCCCCTCCCTCTAGGCTCCAGGTTCAGACTTGCTGTAGCAGACTCAAGTTCAGGTATGTCACAGCAGACCCCTGTGCCAAGCCAGCCCCGTAGACTGGGACTCCAGATTCACTTCCACAAACCTAGAACTCAGGCCTCTCCTCACAGGCCTACACCTCAAGCCTGCCCCCATGACAGTGCAACTCTCATGGATTTGGGCTCCAGACTCACTTCACATCCAGATACCATGTTGATCCCAACACCTGGCTAGCCCCTGCAGACTTAGATGTAAAGCCCATCCCAATTCCAGCTCAGTCCCTATAAATGCAGGGATTGGGTCAGCCCTGAAAGATTCAGGCTCAGACCTACCCTCCTGGATTTAGAATCCAGGCACACCCATATAGAACTAAACCAACAATAATTGGAATAATCTTAATCCAAAGCTTAGAAACAAAGACATAAATGTCCTTGTTTTCATCTTATATAGAGAAAGTCATAAAGACTCTAAAAAAACTATTAGAACTAATAAATGGATTCAGTTAAGGTTGCAGAATACAAAATCAGCATCAAAAATAAGTAGCATGTCTAACATTGAACTAGCCAATGAAGAAAGCAAGCAGTTACATTTGCAATAGGAACAACAAAATAGTACAATAAAATACTGAAAAATAAGTTTAAATTTAACCAAGAGTTGAAAGACCTGTACATTGAAAACTATAAAACACTGAGGAAAGATATGGGAGAAGGCAAGGATAAATGAAAATCTATCTCATGCTCATAGATTGGAGAAAGCAATACTGGAAAAATATCCATACTACTACAAGTGATCTATTGATTCTAGGCAATCTTTATTAAGTCTCCAATGGCATATTCCCCAGAAATAGAAAGAATAATCCTAAAATTCATTGGTACCAAAAATTTTTAAAAATCTACAGCCAAAGTGGTTACCAAAAACTGGGGAAGGTGCTTTGGAGTGGAGAAGTGATGGGAGATATCAGTGAAAGGATACAAAATATCAGTAAGATAAGAGAAATAATTTCAAGAGATCTATTGTGCAACATGGTGGCTATAGTTTAATATCCATGTATTTTGAACATCACTAAGTGGATAGATTTTAAGTGTTCTTATCACAAAAAGTAAGTATGTGAGCCAATGTATTTTTTAATTGTTCAAATGAATCATTTTTCCATGTATATATATTTCAAAATATCATGTACATAGTAAATATTTACATTTTTGTTAATTTATAGACATGAAGTAAATATATTCTTCATTACAATGAAAATTAACCCAAAATGATTTCCCTTCCATGAGTATTTCTTCAGGCATAAATATTGTAGGAAATAAGAGAAATTAAAATAAATTGAAATTCATAGTTGAAATTGAAGTCTAATCTGTGAAACCTTTTTGGACATTTCCTCATTGAAAAACTTCATTTTTCTTCAATACTTTTCCTGCTTCTCTCAACATGGCTATGAGCAATTGAAATTGCTGGTAGATCTGGACAGTATTTTCTAGAAATATGTTGGCACCTGGATTTCACTGTTATTAATTAAATGTGAGGCTAAAATTAAATAAGAGACACTACAAATATGAGTAATTCCAGTTTCATGATAAATGGCAACAGACTTTATCAATTATGGCCTGCTTATCACAGAAAGACAAAAACCCAATATCAAAATTGTTTGGGTGATAATCTGCTTTTTCTCTACCAGACAGCAAATAACCTGTACTGTTCAAATCCCTAAATATTTTTGTGCTCACATTTTCCAGATACTTAAGGCTGCTATTCCAAGATAGTGGGAACCAGCGCAACCTGTCATCTTATCTTTCTTCAATAATGAAGGCCAGATTGCCTCAAACAACTGAAACTGGTGTTCAGAGGTTCAGAGGTTGCTGTTCGAGTTCCTGTGATATTACGAATGACAGTAGTACAACTTCCATATCCTCAGCCTATCTGAGCAATCATAAATATTCAGGAACATATGAGAACTCCTAAAACATTAAATATATGCTGCAGATAGTTGAATGATCATAGCTTTCTAAATTGAAAGAGCATAACAAATTTTTGGAGGGCTTTCTCTCTAGATTAGTCCTACCTTTCAAAGGTAGGGTAATGTTACTGATACTGATTTTAAGCAACCATCATTTCACTTGCAGTACCAGGATGAAAGTGCAAAACAATTATTAAAATATAGTCCAGAGTACCCTCAGCAATTAATCTGCAGTTGATTAATAAGTGATATTCTACTTTGTGTTGAAAATTGGTTGCATGAATTTGACACCTGAACCACTTTGCAAGGCTGGGATGTGTTAGGTAGGAGCACCTCTGGATGGAATGGGACCCAGGCTTAGGTCAACCTTGTGGTAGGAGCAGAGATATAACTAAACAATTGTAAGACATAAACTAAACCTGAAAAGTGAGATAAAGCATGGTTATCCAGAAAACACCCATCCCAGAGACACAAGATAGAAGGCAAGGTGTTAGGTGAGGTACCTGGCTTAGGAGCTGGTGTGTTAATCAGGAATACAACAGGCCCTACCATAATGTAAAGCTGGTGTGCTGTGAGTGTGACTGCTTCACAAAACACACTGAAGAGATAATTATACAAGGCAGTAACCCAAATTTGGGAATGGGGAAGCAAGAGACAGGAAATTATTCATGGAGCTGGTAGGTTTTCGGTAGTCATTTAGAGGTCTAACTTTGCTTCCTTTGGCCCTTCAGTGTCATTGGACCACTTCTGAAACCAACTTCAAGGGTTATCCACATTTTCTTCTCATTGTTCACTCAAAAGATGATAAAGCAACTGCTTGAGATTCTCTGGTTTATTATTATGGATCCTAAGACAACCTCTGACTTGGCTCTACCAGTATTAATATACTAAAAAAATAAAAAGAGATCAGCCCACTGCAGACAGGCAGGTCTGAGGATGCCTTACTGAGGTCTCAAGTTGCATGGCACACGGTGAATCAGCCTGCACCCTGGCAGCAATCCACTGGACACCCCCACACACACACACCCTGCCCCTCTGCACAGACACCTCATTCCACACTACAAAGACGCAGAGGACACCAGACCACCAGACCATGGTACTGGGTCCTGCCACTCCTGGCCCAGAGGTAGGGGCTTCTGAGCCACCATCCCACTGTTCCTGGTCCAGAGGAAGGGACTTCCTGGCCACCATCCCTCCTGCTGCTCCCAGCCCAGAGGAAAGGGCTCTAGGTCCACCTTCTGCCCTGCTGCTCCCAGCCCAGAGAAAGGGGCTTTCAGTCCACCATCACTCCCGCCGCTCCTGGCCCAGAGGTAGGGGCTACTGAGCTGCCGTCCCACTGCTCCCAGCCCAGAGGAAAGGGCTTTTGGGTCACCATCCCTACTGCTACTCCTGGCCCCTGCTCCACCTCTCCCAGCTCAGAGGACATAATCTGAGCCAGTGCCAACAGCACACCCCGCCATCCGAGTAGAAATGAGGAAACACATAAATAAGTCTCAAAACCAGACTTCCACACCACCTACAGCAACCCCAAAGGGAAATGAGGTGGAACACTCTGATACTCAACC
>NW_004624884.1:4240359-4253495 GCF_000247695.1 Heterocephalus glaber
TTTTTTTTTTTTTGGTCCCTTACTATTTTTAAGAAATTTTTCTTTTCCTGGTCACTACTTGCAATCTTATCTTCTATATCTGAAATCCTGTCCTCACATTGGCTCATTCTGCTATGTAAGCTTTCAATGGAGTTTTTTTCTCCTGGAAATCTGTTTGCATCTGTTTTACAGATTCCGTTTGTTTCCTATGCTAGATTCCATCATTTTCCTCATCTCCTCTATTTTTTTTAAAATCTGTGTCCACTCTAGATTTATTAATCGTGTCTTGCACTATGGGCACAATCTCTGCTGTTATCTGAGAAATGATTTCTAGTTTCATTTTTTCCAGATCCTCTTTTGTTGC
Source organism: Heterocephalus glaber (assembly GCF_000247695.1). The sequence continues at coordinate 4,240,703 of NW_004624884.1, forward strand.
CAGTTCAGGTGTCCAGATGCTTGAGTACCAGATTGTTCCATCTCATTTCCCTTTGGGATTCTCTTAGGTGATCTGGAAGTCTGGTTTTGAGACTTGTTTATGTGTCTTCTCACTTCAACTGATGCAGCCTCCTGTGCCTATGTTGATGCAACTTTTTGCTCACTCAGTGGCCTTCAATTCTCAACAAGCCATCAAGCAGCCTTTTTTCTGCTGCTCACCAGTACACTAATTTCTGAGTTCACATTGGTGACTTCTGGATCCCTGAGCTGACCTGTTGTCCTGGCGGGCTTCTGGCTCTTGCCTGTGCACAGTTGGGATGGTATCTAGGTGTGCCTCTGAATAGGGCCCCTATGTACCTGTTGTCTGGAAAGGCCTTTGTCTGGGGGCTGTGCACCCCAGTTCCTGCTCTGTGAGCAAGCTTCTGGCTAGGGTCTTGTGCACTTATGGATGGTATTGGGGGGAACCTCTAGCTGTCACTTGTGAGCCTGTGCAGCTCTTTTCCAGGCAAGACCTTGGCTTGGACTGGTGTGCCTGAGACTCTGGGGTTGAGGTGAAGCCCTGGATGGGATCTGCTTGCAGGTGTGCCACTCTGGTCCACACCACTGCTCCCCCAACTAAGGTGGTCTAGTGTGCCTTTATTGCAGAGATTTTCTTCACTTTTCCAGTGGGCTTCAGTTTTCATCAAGGAGACCCAGAGAGGCCCTCTTTCTGTTGTTCACTTCTGCTCTATCTTCTGGAGCTAAGAACAATGTCCTTTATAACATTGCAACTCTGTGTTGTGGATCCAGGTAATTGCTCAGCACAGCCATGGGTGGGTGGGGGGAGGGTGCTGCTGGCATCCATGAGGCTTAGCACCCTGGTGTTTGGGGGGGGGGTCCTCTGTTCCTTGGTGCTCAGAAGGTGGTACATCACCCCAAGAGGCTCACCTCCTCAATGCTGGGGGGGGGTGCTCCTATCTACTTTCTTTATTACATCTTTACAAGTGAGATAATATGATTAAAAAATAAAGTTTAGTACAAAGTTTTATAAAATAAAAATGCTACCTGGTAACTAAGAGCAAACTTTTGCACCAATGCCAAGCAAGTACTAATTATCTTTACTCTGGGAATCCAGAAAAACTTAAAGACCCTTCCAAGTGATTATTTTTAAAATTCTTGGGTTATTAGTCCTATAGGATATATCCCCAATATATGTTCATTTATTTAAAATTATCAATCTATCAAATATTCCTGATTTAGTTTTCATTACTATCATGCCACCTCAGAAAGCATATTGTGATCCTTTCCAACCAGTTTCTGTCATGAGCTCAGGAGATGTCAAGGCTGATCAGGGATAAAGATGTGATTCTGAGGTGGCTGTAGCATGCAGACTTTTACTGGGCAATACTATGCTGGGTTTACATGAGCTTGTTTAGAGGCTAGAGCTTGAGGGGAGCAGGAGGACTCAGAAGTGAAAGGAGTGCAAGGGTATTTTCCTGGAGAGGAGAACAACAGAAGGACCATACAGGTCTGGGAGATGTTGCCTGCTTGGGTCTCTCTGGGTCAGAGTAGCTTGAGGGCAGCAGTAGCTTGAGGCCTTTTATAGCCACAAGTTTACATTATCTATGGCCAGCAGGCATTGGGCACAGTTTCAAGATATGTGTAAAGCTTGCAAGTTCTAAATCCTAAATACCTGCTTGGTCATGGCTGTATATAAATAATCAGATATGTAAAAATTTGGTTGGTGCTACTGAGCTTTTGAGCAAACCATGCAGAAGAAAAACTTTACCAATCATCTCAGCATGAGCATTGAAATCTTCTCTGGCCTTTCCTGGGCACAGGTCTTCCCTGGACCTCTGCATGTACTTTTTTCTTAATTTTTCCATATAGATGATTGCTTTTAAGTGTCTTAATTTCCCTTTGAGTTTCACTCCTGCATCTTCCCTGGGGCTTGGACATTGTACTACCTTCCTTTGTCTGCAGTCTTTTGTCCCATGGGAGTCTGCAGATGAAAACTGAATAACAATATCAATAATTTAAAATATTTCCTTTATTTCATGCTCTAATACACACAACGTAGTTAAATTACATTATGTAAAACTTCACAATATGTCTGTAGTGTTACTTGTGTCTGGTCACTTTTTTTCTTCAAAATCCATGTTATTTCAATTATATCCCTCACACATGCAGACTGCAATAATAAAAAGTAAAAGACAAAGCCTGAAGAGAATTATAAAAATTTTAGTACTTACTGTGTTATGATGATTGAATATAAGGAATCTTTTTCCTCCTTCATAGAATTCTTCCAAAATTTTTAATGACAAAATCAAGGAAATTATAGATTTTAAATTCAAAAGTACAGTCACACAATGAAGTGGACTGCATTTTATTTAAAATACATGTCTTGTTTTCAATGACTGTGTTATATATTTTTCCTTTCTTATTTTAAAGTTTTCCTGGCAGTGGTAATGATAAATAAATGATCTCATTGTGAAGCATAATAATTATATTATAATTACATTATTATTATAGTTACACATAATAATTTTTAAAGGAAAATGGAATTTTTAATCTCTAAATGTTCTCTAAAATAATGAAGATAATCTGAATATTTGCATTTAAATTATAGTCTTCTTCAAAAGCAATAATAATTTTAAATACACTTTAATTTCTAATTTTAGGAGTAGAATTTAAATGAAGGCATGTTTTTTCTTATTATTGAAAGGAAAAAATGTTATGGAGAAAATCACCATCTGGTCATTGTATGCTATTTCCTTCCTTTAATTAGTTTCAAATCCTATGAAAGACAATTAGTGCATGATTTACTCAATCTTATTATCAATTTGGATTCTTCATGGTCTTGCCTGGATTGCCCTTTTATTTAATTTGATGACCAACTTTTGCAAGAAATAGAAACAAAACTTACTAAGGACACATATGAAATAGAAGTTGGAGAAGAAAACAAGAAGTCAGACCTTGGGAAATAATACCTGTGTCTTGCTTACTTTTCTCATTGCTGAGACAGAATTCTGAACACTCACAAGCTAAAGGAGGAAATGTTTATTTTGGCTCAGTTTGTAGTGATTTTAGTCCATAATTGCTGGCTCCAAGGCAGGGTGGCATGGCAGACAGGTATGTAGAGGAGAAACAGTTTATGGCAGGCAAAAGGGAGCAAAGCAACAAAGTAGTGAAGATGCAACCAGCAACAAGCCTCTTTCTGTCCCTTATATCTAATCTAGGCTACCTGCCCCGAGGGCGAGTAGCACCCACACCCATAATTCTAGTGCCCTTAATCCTAGCATTACACCATGAATAAATCCTAGCATCACACACTCTAGATCCAGCCACCTCTGAAAAGCCCCACTTATGACCGCATGAGGCTTTGAGGGGACATCTAAACACAAGCCATAACAACCTGTAATTGTTTTAGCCATCAAAATCGCAGAGTTTCTACAGAACAATTTCAAAAGTTTCAGTGCAGAAAAAAGGAAAAGAAAAACAGTGCCCTCTCCAAAAACCTCTTATGGGAGGTTACATTTCATTTCAGTATATTTATACTTTAATTGTTATTATCATTTAAAAATATTTTTAAAATATAATAAAACATCAACTTCACACACCAACTTTCCCCATATCAGCCTCACCCTTATTAGGATTTACACTGGCACTTGTATATAATAGAAACTTATTGTGAAAACTGAGTGCTCATTTTTCTTCCCCCACCATGTATTTCAGTAAAGGCTGAAATACAGAGATACAAATCTGAGGTGCTATTTTCATTGGTATCTATTTCTTGTACATATTATGTCTAATTATCCAACTTTTCTTAAAGTTGTACACATTTTAAGTCCTATCAAATAAAAAGTATATTAACTTTAAAAATACCCTGAGGAATTTATTTCAGAAGGCATCTCCCTCTATCCATAGCATCTTTTTTAAAAAATGAGATTTAGTCATTGACATTGTTCAATGTGAACTTTTTAAAAAAACGTTCAAAGTATGAATTTATGTATACATAGATATAGGTGAAGATATAGACATACATGGATATGTATATCTACAGTATTGGTTACATGTGAGAGTTAAAGAGTAAATTACAAAAAAATCTATCTCCTCAATCAAAGGGAATATCTGAGCAACAGGCAAAAAATCTAGAATTTAGACTCATAATGCTCCAGACGTCCTTGAATGCTCACTGAAAGCAGGTATATTCTGCAAAATCTAGGGCTTCTGAGAGCACTCTGAAGTACAGGATAGGCAAATCTGGGTGAATGTTCCTCAGGAGAGTTGACTTTATATCTCCACCCCTGGACCCTGTGGGCTTGCCGGGGTGGTCCATATTTCCCCAGAGGAGCATGCACATGTGCTGTGCTAGAATGCTGCAGAGACTTCTTCCTATGACAAGACAACAGATACTCTACTGAAGAGTAACCTACCTTCTCTCCCAGGTGCCAAGTTAGTTGCTAGAGTGAAAAAGAATTACAAGAATTCGCCGATCTCTACTTGGAATTGGAGTTTAAGTATACTTGAAGAAGGTGTACAGCAGCAGTTACCAACCTTTCTGGCACTAGGGACTGATTTCATGAAAGGTAATTTCTCCACAGACTAGAGGAGCGGGTGGTGATTTTATGATGAGTAAAACACATCACAGTTATTGTGCACTTTATTTATTATTATTATATAGAATATATAATAATTACATAATTATAATATATGATGAAATAATTATACAACTCACCATATGCAGAATCAGTAGGAGCCTTGAGCTTGTTTTCCTGCAACTTAATGGCTCCATCTGGAAGCGATGGGAGACAGTAACACACTGTTGCAGAATTTGAAGAGACAGGAGAGACCGAATGGGAGTCAGGAGGATTTCATTTAAGGTGTATACACCAATCCAGCAGACTCTGTGTCCAAAATGGCTGAGTGTTGAACAGAGAAGTTTTAGCTTTTATACATTTTGTCAAAGGGGGTGGTTTTTCTAGTGATGTAGCACATGAGTTTACTGGAACAGGACAAGGGCAGACAGTTTTGTAACTTTGCCTTGAAAGAAGACAGTGTCTTATGAATCAAATGAGAACAGAGTGTCATAAACTTTGTTTACAGGACATAGTTGTTCATTTTATCTGTACCAGAACAAGTATTTTTAGCTACAGGGGAGAGGGAGAATATTGGGGAGGACTGCCCAGGGCTAGGAAGGATTTTTTTTTTTAAGTCCTGCTTCAACACCCAAAATTTATTGCGTATATCCAGTTTACTCCATAATTTCATTTTGGTTGCTGTCACTACAGAAAACCCTTATCACATATGTAGGATGTTGGAAGTGGAAGCAGGATATTCAATGCTTTGGGGCATGCTCAAGATATTCTGCCTTGGTTTTAACCCAGAACATATGGAGATTTGAAGTTGTCTCAAACATACTTTTAAGGCCAACCTCATTTCCAACCCCAAGCAGTAGAACCTCTCCTAGCATGGACAAATTCAACTTACCTGGCTTACTCACAAATTCACAGTGGATCCATTCCTTCCTAGTCTATGGGTCTTTTGTGATTGGGAAGTAATGCTCAAATTTCTTTGAAAGCTAGATGATCGTGCACCAGCTGGGAGAAAGAAGGTGTTGATTCAGTCTCTTTCAAAATATATTCTAATATTTGAAACATGTTAAAAATTCCATTATTCACTCAGTGCTCCCATAATTTCAGTTTGGTTTTGAATGCAGATCCTGATTTTAAAATTTGTCACCAGATGCAGCTGCACAGTTGAAGTATACCAAGTCACTTGCCACTATAACATCTGCAACCAGATGAAGCTCAGTTGTCACTGGCCACACACCAATAGGGTTTTGGTATGAGACTGCATGCAACTGATTTATTATGGACTCTGTGAAGTCAAACCTTTCTGCTAATGTTAATTTGTATTTGCAGCTGCTCCCCAGTGGTAGCACCATCTCAGATCATCAGGCATTATATTCTCTCAAGGACTACATAACCCAGGCCCCTCACATGCACAGTTCACAGTAAGGTTCATGCTGCCATGAAAACTTAATGCTGCTGCTGTTGCTGCTTCTGGGAGAGGAGGTGGAGGTCAGGCAGTAATATGAGTGATGGGAAGCAAAGTAAATATACATGAAGCTGTGCTTGCTTCCCCACTACTCACCTGCTATGTGGCCTGGTCTTTAACAGGCTGTGGACTGGTACCAGTCTATGGTCCGAGAATTGGAAACCTCTAGCATATAGAGTATAAACTTGGTCACTCAAGAAATCATTGGCTTGGTGGAACTTGTCATAATGTGGGATTGAACACCTTAAGAAAGGACACCGAGGAGAAGGCACATGTACTACTGGGGTGGCTCTTAAAAAATACCAGCGAAGGGATGGCAAGCACTGATTGAAATGGAGATGTCTGAGATGTCCCACCAGCTGGTGCAGAGAAGGTGAAGAAAGGAGTGGAGAGTCTGAGTGATTCGAGCATGCTAGAACAGATAAAGAAAACCATGCTTTATGTTCACTTCTGGCCACTCACTGCAGACCCCTCTGTACCCCTGCATGTTCCCCTGGTGTTGTGCTAACTGCATTTTTCTGATAGTCCGGAGCTATCACAAGAGGCACCAGCAAAGTCCCCCTTTTTTTCCTTTACATAAGTGCAATGTGGATTCAAAATCACTAGTGGAAATGCCTGTACTGCCAGGTTAATAGAACCATCCTTGAGTCCTCAAGAAGAAAAGTCCTTCTTTGGATAATAAATTTTTAATAGGTGGATCCCTGCACACTATATTGTTAAATATCATCACCTCTCATTAGAGTCCAGTCTTTTGTCTGTGAGAGAAAGAACAACGCTATCGTTTGGCTTAGAGCACAAGCCACTTTGGCAGGGCAACAACCCAACCTTGCCAAGTGTCTGTTTCCACCTAGTGTCACTATTGGGCCCTCTGCAGATTATTACAGATCAGTGCTCTGGTGAAGCACACATAAGAATGCAATTACTTTCTATAGGAATCTGTCTTCTGCCATCCTTCTTTAACTGGTAAGTAGGTTGCTCAGTCAGAGATGGTGATGTTTGTTATTTTAATGGAACATTCAATGCTATGGTTTGGATCTGAACTTTCCCCATCTGCTCATGTGTTAAAGGGTTAGTGCTTTGACGGGGAGACCTTCAAAGGGCTGGGCATAATGACAGGAATCTAGATACTTAGTCCAGTGCAAGGGATATTGAGACCTAGCCCTTCCTCTCTCTCTCTCTCTCTCTCTCTCTCTCTCTCTCTGCTTCCCAGATGCCACAAGGTGAGGAATTTTGTTCCACTTCCACTTCCATCATGATGTACTGCCTTGTCACGGTCCCAAAAATAATGGGTCTGGAACTGTGAGCCAAAATAAGATCAGTTATTATCTCAGATATTATGCCACAGTAAGAGAAAGTGACTGCCACATTCAGTAAGTGTTGACTGTGGCATAACCAAAAAGGAAAAGCAGATTTAATAAGAATTCAGGTTGTTATTTTTTGTGCTAATAAATTTCTGCTTTCTCTGGCAGAATGTAACTAACTTGCCACCAAGTAGTGTTCAAGGTCACTGGTGAATTCTGAATTACCCAGAACTTGTCTTCTGTATACTGCATCACAGAAAAGGAGTTGGTCCCACACAGAATCTCCATGGGCTGCTTCAATAGCTCAGACACCCCTACAACTGAGATTTTGTTGGAGTGAATCTAATATAGATAGTAGAAGTCAGTCATCTTTGTGGGAAAGAAATACTTTCTCTCTCAGAAGCTGCTACTGGCACCTCTGAGGTATAATGAGAGTCTTGTATTGCTTGTTCACACACTGGCGGCATTTATGAAGCTGAGTAAAGCTGAATGCCGTGTAATGGTGGGGGATGTGTTCATGTTGAGTACTGTATTGTGGGATATATTCCTAGTGCCTAATGCAAAGGAGGCAGACTTGTTTGTCCCATTCTTGTAGTGGGTATGCAAGAACAAAGAGAATTTTTCTAAGACTCTGAAGCAAATGTGAAACCCTTATTGACTGTGTAGCTGCCTGTAGGCAGCCTGCTCTACTAGATCATGGGAATTATCTGGGACATTGATGAGTTTCCAGTTAAGGGCCAAATTTTCCTAGAGCCTTTTGTGGGTCAGAGATATTTTAAAAAATGAAACTAACATGGATGGATCTATAAGAATCATTTAAGTATAGAAGAACCAGACCAGGTATAGTGATAGAGGACATTTGGAAATTATCCAAAACATCAAATAAGAGGGAAAGGGAACAACTCAACGGACATTAATTGGCCAAGGGATTGGAAGGAGAAGGGAATTATCTTTACAGACTAAAGCTATTCAACCCAGTTCCTGTTGCCAAGTTTCTTCAAGTATTTGCTTATGGTTTAGATTTAAAATGTTATCTTAAAGTCTCATGTGTTTAAAAGGTGATCAGATCATGGAGTGCTATACTCATCAGTAGATTCAATAACTAAAAGTACTGTTAAGAGTTAGGGAAATGAGTCACTGGGGCATGGCCTGGAAGGGTATTCTTGTACCCAACTCATCCCTTTTCTTTCTGCTTTCTGCCCAGCATGATGTGAGCAGCTTTCCTCCATCATACTGTTCTGCCATGCTATTTCTGCCTTGGAGCCAGCCAACCATAGACTGAACCTATTAAACCTGTGAGCCAAAATAACCCGTCATAGCCAAGATGCAACCACCACTCTTGACTTGTTCCTGGGTCCAGATTCTCAATCAAGTATAGAAATAAGAGAGCAGATTCCAGAGAAGTTGCAAGACAAATGAAAGGTTTATTGCAACAGACTTCTCTGGAGACAAGAGGCCTCAGAGCTGGGAGTGCACTGCTCCTGTTGAGTAGGGCTCAGTTTTTTGGTTTTTTGGGGGGTTTTTTTTGGTACCGGGGATTGAACTTGGGTCCTTAGGCTTGGGCAGCAGGAGGCGAAACCACTGAGCTAAATCCCCGGCCCTGAGCAGGGTTCAGTTTTAAAGTAGTTTGGGCAGTCTCCTGGCCTAGGTGACAGTCTGTTCATACAGTGGAATTTGGTCTTGGATTGGGTACTCTACTTGTGTCCATGAGCATGGAATAATGTTTTGGTTGGGTTAATGCTCATGGTCATGGCTTTCCTCACCCTGTAGCTTCTTTCAGTGGGTTTCATTTTCTTCTCAAGGTCCACTTCCCTGTTGTAGCCCTGCCTAGGGATTCCTGTCTTTACATTTCCCCATCTGAGATTGCTGTTGAGAAGAGGGGTGTTATGGCTTTTATCTAGATCTCCTCCTAAAGTCTCATGACCTCATAGGTTGGAGTTTTGGAGCTGGCTGGATCTAAGGTGTGTGATTCTGAGATTAAGGGTGTGGCACTGGCATTAACGGTGCCCCTATCCTGGGTGTGGGGGTCACTGCCCAAAGCCACTGCTTCTGTGGCTGCCACTGCTTGCTGCTTTGCTGCACCATGAACTGTTTCTCTGTGATACCCCTCTGCCATGCTGCCTTGCCTTAGTCCAGCTGGCTATGGACTGAAACCTCTATGAACTGTGAGCTAAATAAACCTTTCCTCTCTTAACTTGTTGATGATGGGCATTTTAAATTACTAAAGTAGTGAATATTATGATAATTGTATCTCAATGAAAACATCACAATATAAAAATCTAAAGTTAAAATATTTCACTAGACACAGTTTTGAGATATAACAAACTACAATCATCTTTGAAGAGTCTTTTAATTAAGACACATCCAGTAAAAAATTGAACATTGTAGGAAAACTTTTCACAAAGATATACAATTGAACCTTTCTGAAATAAATGTTTGTATTTCTTTGAAAAACATAATTACAATTTTATATTTTTCAAAGTTATTAATAAAATTATACTTAGGAAAGGAACTGCTAACTCATTAAATGAAAATGGTTCACCTTCTTTGTAAAAGTGTTTTAGAGAACCATAAGAATGTTGCATGAAACTTTTTCTTTTGGAAACCCCCTACATTGTGAAACTATCATTCTATCTTCTATCATTCTTATATTCATATAGATATTCATATATATATATAGATAGATATAGATATTCATATATATATATAGATATTCATATCTATCTATCTATCTATCTATATATAATTCAAGTCCAAAGATTGAAACAGAATATACAGAAAGCAAAATTCAGTGACAAATTTGAAAGCATATTTTTTATATATTCCACTACTATTGTCACAAAATTTCTAGATTCAATTTCATGTTAGGCATTTTGTGACTAACAAAAAGTATGTGACTTGAAATGTCAAAAAAGTAGTGCTTATAAAATATGGGATAAAATATTTATCTCTTTTAATATTACATGAAGCTACATTTTACCAAATTATGAAACTATATCAGGCAGTTTTAAACAACATTCAGAGACTCTTTGTTCTATCTTTCTCAACTTCTATCTCAGCTTCATTTCCAGCTTCAGCTTTGTTTTCATCTTCCTCTTTATCTCTCGCATCTTTCTCATCTCTTCTTCTATGTTCTTTTCCAGCTTGTCTTTTCCTTCTGCCTCTTTTCCGTGTTTTTCCTTTTCCTTTCCATCTTCTTCCGCATTTCCAACTTCATCTTCCAGTCCATATCTCTCTTTTTCATATTTCTTTTCTTTATCTCCTTTCTCTTTTCCATCTTTATCCTTTTTTCCATCATCCTTCTCTTTCCCACCTCCTTTCTCTTTTTCTTCGTCTTTGTTTTCATCACCTCCTTTTTTTCCCCATGTTTTTCCTCTTTTTCCCTTCTCCATCTTCATCCTCTTGATCTCTTTTTTCATTTTGATAATCTTCCCTTTCTCCATCTTCTCTTTCTTGTTTCTTTGTTCTCTTTTCCCTCTTGACCTTGTGTTTCTTCTTTCTCTTCTTTACTTTGATCTTCCTTGTTTTTCTGATCTTTTACATCTTGTTTTTCTTCTGCTGTCACTGCTTCTTTCTTTTCTCCTCCCTCTTTTCCAGCGTCATTTTTTCATCTTTTATTTCCTCAATTTCTTTTTAAAGAGCTAGTGCCTCTATAATTTTGTTTTCTCCATTTCAGCATTTTTGTTGTTGCAGTCTTCTTTAACAACTTCTTGCTTGATTTCAGCTAGTATTTTCACATTTGAATCTATGTTTATTTCTGTCATATCATTTTTGGTTTTCATTTTCAGGGATCCAATTCAGACACACATGTGTGCTAGGCAAATGCTCTATCACTGAGATACACCTCCAGACTTACCTTCTCAGCAATCAGTCTAGCTGATCTTTGGCTCTTGCCTTATGCCACCTTGACCTGCAGCCTTTCTTTTAGGACAGCTTAATAGTCAACAGAAAAAAAGACAAAAGCAGTCCTTCCTTGATTTCTCTGAAAACCAACTGAGTTCTTCAAGGAACTAACTGCAGCAGGACCTGTACTCTTGAAAAAAATGTGTGTTATACTTTGGCAGAAAATTTGTGTGCATTTTGCTCTTGTCTGGAGACTTTGTCTGAGACTGAAATTAAGGCAGATGACTAACCTTGAGGAACAAATCTCAAGGCAGCCTAATGTTGAGGCAGTGGCATGGCTACTGTTAGGAGCTTTTAGCCAGACCTTTGTTGAGAATCAAGAACAAAGAGACCAGCAGAATGATTTAAAATGTTTTGAGTTTGGCCTGAAAGGAAGCTCTAGTAAAGTTGTGATCTGCAAAGAAGGAACAGAAGAGAACCCAGTTGCTGAGAAGGAAGAGGACAATAGAAAAGTTGGCCTGAAGACATCACAAGAACCAGCAAGACTCCATGTTTTGCAGCCTCAAAATTGCAAAGGTGGGCTGGGGAGTTAGCTCATTGATTCCTCTGCCTGCCCTGCAAGTGTAAGGTCCCAAGTTCAATCCCAGGTGCAAAAAATAAATATTCAAGGTGAAAGACTTTGCTTTGAGAAGAGAGCCCCAGAGCAGCATGTTCTAGGATGGTGGCAGCCTAGGAAATTTGTACCTCATGAATGGGTTCAGAGTGCTCAGTAATCCAAGCACTTGACCCATAGTAAGCCTGAATGGAATATACAGGGACAGAAAGAAGGCTATTCTCTGCTGCTGCTTCTACTGCTGCCATTGCTTACTGCTTTGCTGCCTTCTTCCTGCCCTACCACACCATGAGCTGTTTCTCCTCTGTGATGGCCCTCTGGCATGCCACCCTGCCTTACAGCCAGCCGACTGTGGATTGAAATCTCTACAAACTGTGAGCTAAATAAATCTTTCCTCCCTTAACTTACAAGTGTTGGATATTCTGTCTCAGCAATGAGAAAAGTAAGTAAGACAAGGGGTAAATGCTCCTCTAACTACTACCTGCTGGTTGTTGTTGCAGGTGCAGGCAGTGGAAGGTCTTAAGTGGGAGGTTTGTCTAGCAGCCCTTGATAGAAGATTGGGGGAACATTTGTTCGGGATCCCATTTGCAAGACCATCTGCATTTTGACTGCATTGATCCATTCTGAAATGAAGTGAGAGAGATAATTGAGAATATAAGTCCCAAACAACCAGAACCATATAATGGTTACCAAAAGACCCAGTAGCACTAGGAGCTGGGTAGAGATGGATGGACACCTTCCTTTAATTTGATCAAAAATCTGAAAGGAAAATGCTCCTTGTTCACGTAACCATTTAGCTCTTTGAAGAATAGTTTTGAGTTCCGTGTTTTCTACTGACTGAGAGATACTGATATAAGTGCAACAGGTGCCATTTAAGCTTGCGCAGATGCCTTGCTATCAAGAAAGCATCCAGTCCAGGGTTCAGGATCCAGTAGTGTTTTTTGTTTTTGTTTTTGTTTTCTTTGTTTTAATTGCTTAAATTCTTTTATTGGTACATT
>NW_004624885.1:1827-16026 GCF_000247695.1 Heterocephalus glaber
ATACCCACACTCCAAACGTCAGGTACATGAATTGGAACCCTGAACCTAAACCTACTCCTAACCCTAACCCTAACCCTGAGGGGCACGGCCAAATCACAATACCCAGGTGCTTGACATTTGACATTATCCCTCCCCCTCCCCACGAACTTATGCCAGTGAATTTTACACCCTGCTGATGACTGGATCAAACAGTAGATTTATGCCCAAATTGTTCAAATCACTTGTATTGCCTGAGACGTAAGAGGACAACCTGATATTGCTAGAGAAAGCAGATGTAATGTTAGTGAGATCAGATGCTACTGACCCACCAGCTGCCGATCGGTTTGTAAGCTGTCTCCACTGAACAGGGCTTCAACAGTGCTACTGATCCTAACTGTTGCTGCCCACTTTCAGATTGTGTTTGACTCTGTCCAAGATGAAACTTGATTGGATTAGTGCTATTCCTTTTGGTGAGGTAAGATGGTGTTTGGGATTCATAAATAGAAATGCTGGAACTGATCATATTCTGGGAGCTGGTACTAGGAAAGACAGTGGAAGTTCTCAAAATCTGAGTGGAATTCATCTGGGCCATGTAACTGAAGTCCAGGTTGTTCATTCCCAAACCTCTCACTACATCGACTGTGTCAGAATCAAGCTTAGCAGCAAACCATTGGTTCATTCTCCTTGCTCCTGGAGAGCATTTGGGAAGACTGTCTGCATCACAACTGTTGATGGAACCAATGGACTTCTTCGAGCTATGTTGTTGGTACCTGCATGTGCTTAAACATTTGTGAAAACACAGGCTTTCAGGGTTACTGGACTTCCAAGTGGGGGTCACATTAGATGAGGGGATATTAGACATTTGATAGAGGGTGTTTGCTCTAAGATTATGTTGGTGATGGTCAGCAGGGTTTACACTCCAGCATCTGAAGGTGCTGGTAGCAGATGAGTTAGTTCCTTTAGGCTGATAAGGCTGTCCCAGCACAGCAAAAACATGAGGTTTCTAGAAACCATCTTCTACTAGCTCCTGGTAGGATGGGGCAATGTTGTGGCTAGAAACCAGTGAATTACTAACCTTGCTATACCCACTATTCATCCATTCAAGCTTCATTTTATCAGGGCATGTGGCTAGGGGGTCTTTGTAACTGTTTTGCAGAGCTGTCTGAGACAAGGGATTCTTGCATTCAATGGGGCTGGGATAGATGCTACTGCTGAAGGCAGAATGTGCAGTACCAATGGTATTATGCCTGCTACTTCCTAAAACAGTATCCACAGGTGTAGTCCGGCCTGGAGCAAGGGCTCTCCAGTGAAGGACACCAAGACCCAGCAATCATGTCAGATGTTGGGGTTGCAGGTGGTATTGGGGGGTGTAGGGGTGGATGTAGGTGAGAGTCCCACAGCTGTGGATTGGATGATAGCAGTGGATGTGGGAGCCATGAGATGACTTTGGGGCTCCCAGACTTAACCGACCAACTCTGCATATGTCTATATGTAAACATAAATTCATATATATAATATAAATATTCTCTCTTACTATGCTAGACATAGTAGGAGCAATGTGCCTTTTTTCTGATTTTAAAGGAAGACTTTTTAACATTCCAGTAAAGATTTCCAAATTGACTGACCATGTGGTAGCGCTCAGGGCCCAGTCCTTACCCCAGAAAGTAGGCACTAGCTTTGTCACGTTCCTTCGCTGCACCTCAGTTTGTTACACCTATAAAATACAAGGTTTGACCTACAGTAACTTGTGTACCTTAGAATTCCTTCGAGTCATAGGTTTCTATGACAAAAACCTATAAAATCAAGGAATAGAGAACTGAGAAGGTCTCAGAGATGCAAATTACCAGACATGGAATTGAACATCTCTCCTTCCCTGGCTTTGAAGAATGTTGAAAAGGTTCAAAGGGGAAGGGAAAATGGGGAGTAGGGGTGGGGGAAAAGAAAGTAGGGAAGAAAAAATGAAAAAAGAAGAAAAAAGGAAACAAAGCTTTTGTAAATAGGGAGGGTGGAGGGGTGGAAGGGAGGGCAAGGGAATGGGAAAAAGAACAAGAACCAATACATATCATGTACAGGTACAAATTCCCAAGGATGAATGTGATTGTAATGTATACCTAAAATGTACCGATAAACTTATGGGGAAAAAAGAAAAGTCATTAGAGAGTGCATCTGGTCAATCTTTTAGATGAATTATAGCTAATTATGTCCAGTCTTTCCTGGAACCTCTAATTTCTTAAGCCTCCCTGTTCTTGTATTACCCAGGTAGTGCAGAACTGAACCGTCTGCTTCCACCCACCTTCCATGGCAGAAGGAGCTGCCTCAGGAAGGAGAGGAGCAGAGGATGGAGCAGCAGGGTGGGATGGTGACACAGGGCACACTGAGTCCCTCATCTTGCTGCCACCATGATAGGTCCCAATAATGCTCTACAGAAATGATAGCTAATACTTGTTGAGCCCTTATTCTGTACAAGGCCCTCTCTTCGTATTTGCATTGTCCCAGCTAATCCTCAAAGCGACTCCATGAGGTGGGTAACATGATTATTCTCTTCTCCTAGATGGGGAAATTGAAGTTCTGGAGCAGAGGTTGGCACCCTGCAGCCTGTGTACTAGGTCCAGCCATCTGTTGGACATGCACATAAAGTTCTCTTGGAACATAGTTGTGTCTTCTGCATCGTCTCTAGATGTTTTGATGTGCCAGTGGCACAGCTAAGTGCTTGTGACAGAGACCACATGGCTGTCAAGCATGAAATACTTGCGATTTGATCCTTTACAGAAAAGGTTTGCTGCTGCCCACCTTGTTTATGGGACCTTTTCAGAAAAAGGCGGGCCGAACTGTGACACTGGTAATTTGGACAACGGCCTGGGTTTGTACCCCGTGCTCATTGTCTCGGTGTCAGGACTGGCTCCACGAGCATCAAACTATGCAGTCACACAGAGCTGGATGTGGAGGGGGCCCACACTTGTTTTCAGACAAAGGGTGCTGCATTTCCATTTTACTCCAGAAATTATGTAAGTTGCCCTGCTTGTAATTACAACCACTCCTTTCCACCCCCCTCAATACTGGGGAATGAACCTAAGGCTTTCACGAGGAGCAACTTCACTATCCCCTTCATTGTGAGACGGTCTTGCTAAGTCACTCAGTTTCCCAGGCTGGGCTGCAGCTTCCGGTCCTCCTCCCTCAGCCTCCCCCAGGGCTGAGACTGCGCATGTGAATCCCCACCGCCAGCAAACAGCCACCCTGGCCGAGGAGCAGACCAGCAGACTGGCCCTCAGCCTCCTGCTGCCCTCATGCATTCATGAGCCGGGGTCTGGCCCATGGGCCGTGCGAGTCCCCGGATGCCGCACCTGTTTTATCAGCTCCCATCCTGAAGACAAGCTGAGCACTTTGCCTCACGCTTTGCTGCTCTAGCAGGTTTATACTTAGGCACTGGGTGAAAGATGAGGGGAGTGGATTTGGCTCTGGTCAGGAGGGGCCTGCATATCTTTGCTTAGATCCATTTCTTCTTTCTTTACTCAGATCCAAAGTTAGAGCCCCCGACCCGTGCTTAGCACCCCGCGGCGCGTCGGGGCCTCGGGGCCTCGGGGGCTGCTGGGTGCTGCGCTCGTGTTCTGGGGTGCCTGGCACGCGGCCCGAGGGCTGCAGGAGTGCGGGCGCTGCTGGTCTAGCTGGAACCAGGATTCTCCTTAACGCTATTCTGCTGAAGCTTTGGCAGAAATTAAGAAGGAAACATCTCTATTGTTGTTTGGCACGGACGATCCATCAATGGGAAGATTAGACTCGGCTGACCATGCTCATGCTGTAGCAGGGAGTACAGCCTGACAGCCAGCCTCATGGACACAGGAAATTCATGTGGTGATCCCACAAGTCCTTCAGTCAATAGATCTAGAAACTCATCAGTGGAAGATGCTGCTGCTGCTGTATTTATTGAATCCATACAACCTCCTTCAATTTCTGCTCCAGCAATAGCTGATCAAAGAAACTTTATATTTACATCATCAAAACATGAAAAGCCACAAGGAAATTTTTCTGTAATTCTGCCTTTCTCCAGAGATTGACTTCTCAGAAAGGAACTATGTGTGAGAAAATTGTTATTGATGATGAAGAGGACATAGAAACAAATGGAAGGGAGAAAAAAAATTCTTTCAGTAATACCGAGTGGAGACTTCCTGGAACTAAAAACAGTACCAAAGATTTGGATTTCTCCACATCCAGTCTTCAAGAAGTAAGGCCAAGATTGGAGTAGGACCTTTTAATCCTGGTAGAATGAATGTGGCAGGAGATGTATTTCAGAATGGAGGATTTACAACTCAGCATAATCCTGATTCTTGGATCTCCCAGTCAGCATCATTTCCCCGTAATCAGAAACATCCAGGGGTGGATTCTCTGTCATCATTGGCCTCACTTCCCAAACAGATTTTCCAGCCTTCTGCCCAACAGCAACTTACTAAACCAGCTAAAATCACTTGTGCAAACTGCAAAAATCCTTTACAGAAGGGAGAGGCAGCTTATCAACCAAAAGGATCAGCTCATCTCTGCTGTTCTACCACCTGCCTTTCTTCCTTCTCTCAAACGTATTTGAAAGACATGAAATATAATACGTAAAAAAGATGCACCTACAAAGAAGGCTACTGTTGTTCCTTCAGTGGAATCAAGCAGACCCTTCCAAGAATTTGCTAGAACATCCTTGTCTCTCTGTGAAGACAATCATCATCTTAGAAAATGAGTTTTTAATACATTGCGATGTATAATCTGTCATAAACTGACAGAGATTCTCCACGAAGTCAGTGTTAATAATGTAACTCACAAGTTATGCAGTAATCATTGCTTTAATAAGTACAGGTTGGCCAATGTTCTAAAAATGAACTGGTGTGAACAGTGTGGAGAGTACATGCCTGATAAAAATATGGGAAACAGTATCCTGATTGGAGGTCAGCAGAAGAGATTTTGCTGCCAAAATTGTATTAATGAATATAAACAGAAAATGGAAATAAAATCACAGACATTATCAGCATTAGAAAAAAGGAAAAGGAGTGGTATAGGAGAAGAAAATGAAAGTAAACTATACGGATCATTAAATAAGCTTTTAGAAAAAAGAGAGGGAGTACCAGAAAAAAAAGAGAAGACTTTAGAACAAGTTGCAACAGAATGTAGCCCAGATATATCCCTGAACAAACAAAATGTGAGTTTGCCTTATTCTGTGTCAGCCATAGCTGATGAATTTCAGAAGCAACTGGAAGACAAAAAATCAGAAGCCTCCTTTATACCAGTTGTGCTTTCTGCAGATCCAGGTACGTGGCCCCGAATTTTGAATGTTAAGCAATGGGGCACACTTGTTGAGAATGATCCACCTCAAGTAAGAAATTTTGACTTTCCAAAAGACAACATGGGAGGGAGTTTTCAGAAACTTAAACTATACACGAATTCTTCCAAGTGGTGAAAACACCACTAGATCCTGGTTACTTTATTCTGCTTCTAAAGATTCTGTGTTTTCCCTATATTGCAAACTCTTTGGGGAAGGAAAAAAATCAACTGAAAAATGAGAATGGAGGCAGAGATTGGCAGCATTTATCACATATTCTTAGTGCACACGAAGAAAGTGAGATGCACCTCAACAATAGTGTTAAGTTTTCAAAATTAAAATCCGATTTGAAAAAAAATAAAACTGATGAAGCTGCAGGACACAAATTATGTGAAGATGAAAGAAATGGTGGTGTCCTGCTGTTGTATACATAATGTGCTCATTTTGGTTTCTGTCATTACTTAGAAAAGATCTGGGGGCAGGGATTTAGCTCAGTGGTTCCATCACCTGCCTCGCAAGCGCAAGGTCCGGAGTTTGATCCCTGGTACCCAAAACAAAGCAAAACAAAACAAAAAACTTGCACCTAGTAGGTATTCATTCAACAAATATCTCCTGAAGAATAAAATTTAAAAAAAAAAATTAAAAAAATTTTTTACAAAAATTTAAAAAAATTTATTCTCCTGAAGAATAAATTTTTTTTTAATGAAAAAAAATTTTTTTAAAACCGTACCATGAGTCAGTGTCATTCAGTCCTGAGTTGTAATGAACATAAAATAGTTAATTAGCAATAAGTATAATAGAAGATAAATAGTAAAGAGTGTTTCTGTTCCAAATTTAAAACTAATTGGATTCAATAATCGTTGCAAAATTTAGTAAAGGCAATTTTTAATATTCTTAATTTCTCAGTTCTCACCTTTTCACAGTTGGCAATTGAAAACTGCTGTTTAATGGGTTTGATTAATATTCTGGTTACTATGAAACAGGTGCTGGGTGTGTGGGCGCACTCCTATAATCCCAGCACTCAGGAGGCTGAGGCAGGAGGAGCACTGCAAGTTCGAGGCCAGCCTAGGCTACCCAGTGAGTTTAAGGCAATCCTAAACTGCGTAGTGAGACTTTGTCTTAAAAACAACAACAAAAAAGAAAGCAGAGGTAGGAAAGACTTGCCTTTATTAATGCCAGTTGAATAAGATACTTATGTGAACATATTCTCAGCATTATTAAAGACATTCAGATAGTTTCAAGAACAAAATAGGGATCTAAAACTATAGCTTTTTCCTTTTATACCAAGTATTTGTGATTTACTCCTTTGAGCAAAACTCCGGAATGGGGGCATGGTGATGGTGGAAGCACTGGAGATTGAACCCAGGGTTTTTGCACTGAGCTACATCACTAGCCCTTCTCTTTCTGTGCTTTATTTATTTGTTTTTTTGAAGCAGGGTTGCTATAAGTCAGTAAATTGCTCAGGTTAGGCTCCAACTTGCAGTCCTCGTGCTTCAGCCTTCCAAAGTTTTGAGATTAAAGACATACACACCATGGCCCCTGGCTTGAGCAAAACACTTCTACTTGACCAAAACAGCATTATTGTATTAAATAAAGGTGAATAATTTGCATTTCATTGATTTTATATTTTTGTTTTAATTTAATTTGTAAACATCGTAACTTTTACTATTGTATAAGAAACATAAGCATAAAGAATATATACCTACTCTTACATTGGTCCAAATATTTTTAAAATGAAAATAAAAATATATTAAGTTAAAAGTTAGAGGGCTTTCAGGGAGCTCAGTCCCTTAAATATACCACAAAACCCTGCTCCTCAATCAGCTTCTCATGTTCTAGAATGAGGACATCATGATCTGCTCTCCCATTATGTCCTTGCCTCACGAGTAGGTCTTGGTTGTCTCTGTTGTTTCTTTGCTCTTGACTTTTTCTCCTCCTCAAGCACCACTCTCCCTGGTGGTTGTCACAGCCTCTCTGAACAGTTTGTCTCATCCCAACTGCCCATCCTTGAGGAACTGTTAGGCTGTGACAGGCCCCAAGGACAGTGGGGCTTTGCTTAGTGTTTCATAGGGTTTTTTCCCACTGTACAATTCCAGCATTGCAACTCAGACTATGTGTGCATGGAGTCTGGTGGTTGTGTCATGGAGAGGTTGGGCTGCCCCTTGCTAGGTTCATCCCAGCCCTGTGACAAAGATCCAGAAATGTCAGAAGACATTTCCTCTAATGACACCCATGCCTGAGAGGAACCTGGGATGCTCCTCTAAAGGAGAACTAAGATGTTTCTCTAAGCACCCAAAGAGACACTGTTTGGGAAGAGTCAGATTTATTTTCAAAGGTATAACTAGGATCAGTGGGCACAGACTCTACAGAGGTAGATTTTGGCTCAAAATAAGGAAGCATTTATGACCATGGAAAGTCTTTAGAAAAGCAAGTGGCTGATGTCTTGCAAGCTGTGGGCTCTCAGTCCTGGAGGCATCTTGAGGAGAAGTAGGGAGATCACACAGAGGAAGAAGCTCCAGGAGAGCCCTGAACCTCTGAGGGAGTTTGGGCTCGGTTTGGAGGTCCTTGGCCCCACCTGGTGGTGAGTGAGGAGGATGTAGTTGTAGTAGAAGCAGAGGCTCTGGGTCTAGGGCTGCACCCTTCCACCTCCCCTCTAGGACAGGCTTTTGGTAGGAAGGGGATTTGGTCCCAGGGTTGCCCACCACCTCTGAAACTCCTGGCCAGACCCTGGCTACCAGCACTGGCTGTCTTTGCCTGCTGTCCTATGTCCACCCATCTCTACCACTGAGGAAGACAGAGAAGCCCTAGTATCCACCACCTACACTGCCACTGAGCCCTGCTGGGAAGAAGTATGGGCTAGGTCTCTAGTTCCAGGACTAGCACTTCCGATGCTCTGCCCTGTGTGGTCACCTATAGCACCTTATACACAGGGGAGCCCAGAAGAAAACAGAGCTCAAGGGGTGGGGCTTCCTTGTCTGTATAGCCTGGCTGCTGCCAGTGCACTGCCAGCCGGCATTACCATAGGGCATTCCAGTGAGGTCTGAGACAGAGCCGTGACAGTGACCTGACTGGGGGCTGTGGGTGTCCCCAGGCCTTTCTTCTTAGGGTGTGGCCTGTGGTTATTTTCTTCCAAAGTCTGTAGAGCACCCACTCATTCATTCAGTGTTGTTTTTTGTGCACCAGTGCCTTAGGATACAGAGACCTGTGGACTACAGGACCTCTGCAGAAGCATGTGGTTATCTTGTGAAGCAATCAGTGTCACCCTGGTTGCATAGGTGGGGGTATGGGAGTGCCCAGGAGGTCCAGCAGCCCAGCTGGGAGATAAGGAAGGCTTTCTTGGTTGATTCCAAGAAATAATATCAAGGGACATCAGGCACATGAAGACGAGAGGAGGTTGAATGAGCCTGAGAAAAAGGGTGGGCAGGGAGGAGGAAAGGCACCCATAGGGCAAGTTGCTGTGCTTAGGTGCTGGCAGGACACCTAGCTCACAGCAGGGGCTTCATAAATATTTGTTTAAAAAGAGAAGTAGAGAAAAAGGGCAGGTGTGTGTGTGTGTGTGTGTGTGTGTGTGTGTGTGTGAGAGAGAGAGAGAGAGAGAGAGAGAGAGAGAGAGAGAGAGAGAGAGAATTTCCTGAGTGCTGTGATTATACCCAGGTGTCACCATGCTGGCTTGGCTCTGCTTCTTGCTGGGGTGAGTGTTGCTGACACCGTTGGTGAAAGAGGGCTGATCACAACTGTAGGGAAAGCTGGGGGAGAGGCAGAGAAAGTTAAAAGGCTTCAGTGAGGTTTCTGGCAAATAAAGAGCTAAACCCCTGTTACAGAGAGAGTAGCTGAGAAAAACAGAAAGAGCTGATAAGGCTGCCTGCCTGGCTCACTTCATGCCAAGGCTCCATTCCCTCCTCCCCCATCTCCAATTAAGCGCGCACACACACACACACACACACGCACACACACACACACGCACAGTGGGGGAGGACTATACTATAAAACTCACTTACTATATAAAGTATACACTAACAGCTAAACACTCACACCCATATATATAAGTACATATATCAGAGACCTCTGTAGTAGGTCCTGGTCTCTTGCTCAGTGCTACGGTGCAAGGCTGAGGAAAAAACCCCCAAAAACCTAAAAGACAGAACTAAGAGACAGAGAAACTGGGGAGCCAGGACGGCCGATGCTGCTTCATCAGCAACGGCACTGATCAGTCCACGCCACTGATTTTTATTGGTAATCAACTGGGGTGAAGGCAAACTGCGAGCAAGGATGGAACTATGTGTAAGGACATGCAGTCCTGAGTTTCTATGGAAAGTAGTGCAGGTAAGGCTTGTAAAGGAAAAAGACAAAGCACTCTCTAATTACAAACAGAATAGACAAAATATAGAGTTCTAATTAAATCTTTGTCCTTCTAGTCAAGAAGCTTTGAGTTGTGGGAACGGAATATGAGTGTGAGTTACTCTGACCTGGGCATACAGGTTTCCGCAGGACTCACTTCTATAAACAAGCCAATTGTGGAGTTAACCTGTCCCAGCCTGCACTGCTTACAGCCTGCTTTGGGCATAATTGGAAGGCGGTCCCCTGCATGCATATATGTTCTACTTACCATATTAATACACTAAAGTGCACATGTATCCTTTTACTAACTTGGCCTTGAATGTGACTCTACTGTAAATCTCACAAGATAAGCACCAGGACAGCACAAAGGGACCAAAGAAACGCTTATCCAAAAATGTACACATACATGATGGAAGGGGCAATGACAAATTAGGGGTCTTGGAGCCCAAAGTAGACAATCAAGTTACAGCAACCCTCAAGGGGGAGTCCCTTCCTCACCAAGTCATAAAGGAAGCTTAGAACAAAGACCCCGAGTGCCAGCTCTGGGGTCCCTTCCTTTCTCCAACAAGGTGGCTATCTACTTATTTTCTCTTCTTTTCCCAATAAAGCGATTTCGCTTCCGCATCTCTCCTCCCCTTACAATAAAGTGATCTGAAGTTATATTTCTAATGCTTTTATTAATGTAGGTTTTCTTATGAACCCTAGATAAAAATCTACCCTCACGAGATGTAACACAACCACTGTGTGGGCCTCACTTGGCAGCTGTGAGGACTGAAGGTTCAGGAAGACAATACTTACCAACGTAAAGGCAGGGTTACTGTCAAAGGCTTAGCCCTGTGAGGAAAACACTGAGCTCCGCTCTCAGTCCATAAAGCTACCTTCTCCACCTTGGTTCTCAGAAGTAGGGAAGCCAGCATTACCACCAGAGGCAAGAGAGGATACTGGTGGTGAAAGATGTGGGGAGAGAATGGGAATGGGAGAGCTCACTCTTCCCAGCTACACCTCCTTCCTCTGGGCACTCAGGCGGCCCCGTGAGCCAAGGACACCTCTTCCCAGGTAAGGGCTGAGCTTGGGACTGCAGCTGAGTTCTGCTCCTGTGTCTGTCCAGCCAGCCTTAGCCTTCTGCTTGTGAACCACAAGTAGGAAAAGGTCAGAGGGCACCCTCACGGACCTTTCCTTTCCTGTCCCACCTTGGTGCCTGCTGGCTTCTTTTCAGGATGCTCCTCCTTTACCTCCATGTTACCCAAAGCTCATCATGCTTGTTCTTCTCTCAGGCATCTTCCTTGTGTGGATCTCTCCAGGGCATCTGAGTCTTTTATGCAGGGGAAAAGAGTCTGGGGAAGGGGTTAAAAATCTGAAATCTGGGGATTTGTGGTGACTACGGAGGGCTGGTGACCTTCTGACCCCACAGCTCTCAGGAGGGGCAGAGACAAAGGACAGGAGGAAGAGGTGATGGACAGAAGTCCCTTCTGGAAAGGAAGGGATCCTTACATAAACCTTTCTGGTCCCAGCCCAAGTGACAGGCTGGAGGGGATGCAGATGGTTAACCATGTCGTCAGATGTTTGCCTTTATGTCTCCCACTGATGGCTGAGGTTGGAGATGGGGAAATAAGCAAGTTGAGGAGGAAGCTGAGAGCAGTAATCTTATGACCTCTTCCTCCTTGGTGCTTTGGAAGAAGCCTGCCATGCGGAGACAGGATAGCTCTCCCAAGTTTTGCTGGCACCCATAGAAGTGAACGGGGCCAGAGGTTCCACCTCCCCATGAAGGTATCATGGTGCTGGCCAGCAGGCTTCCTGGGGTAGGGACGTGGGTTACGGGGTGGGGTCGCCCTATCTGGATGAGCAGTGTGTGAACCTCTGCTGTTGAATGCTGCAGGGTGGGCTTCTGGGCAGGGGTATTGGGAGCCACAGCTGGGCTCAGGGGAGCTTCAGCTCCAGCCAGAGCTTGGGTAGTTGGAGTGAGCCAAGAGGAGCAGTGGGTATCCAGGCCAGGGAACAGAGCACTAGTTCACTGGCCACAGTCCTCGTCAGCTGCCTTGGTCCAAGAACCCAGCCAGCTCCACTCCTGAACAGTAGAGGGCAGCAAAATCCAAGGAGGAACCTCAAGCTTCCCTTTGTGGGTGGCTCCCAGGTCCAAAGGTCAACATGAGCAGGGCAAAGGGGAGGGAATGAAAATACTGATTAGGGAAGTGAAATTAATCTTGGCAATAATTTCTTAAAATGATATTTTATTAAATCAGAAGAGACAGGAATGCAGACACAAATCACTAATTCTAACTGTTCTGGCCCTTTTATCCCCCTTCCTCACATTTTATGGGTTGTTCAAGAAACAGCGCTATGTCTATCTAAACTAAAGAAGCTCTGTGATTCTTATACATTTGAGTTTAGCATATGAAATTTTGCTAACCCACCACATTTTATAAAAGGCCTGGTCTCCCTCTGGAGAGAACCCATTGGGTGTATGGTTCCCCAGCTCTGGCTTCCCTCCTTCCTTGCTCCTCCCATGTCTTAACTTACTTTAGGTTTCAAGGCAGCATAGAGGGAGATTTAGATGTGTCCTAGGAGCTTTCATATGAACCCCTTGCAGCCCACTACCTCCCACCTGTCTCTCCATTCTATGGATGTCTCACCCATGCATCTAGAGCAGGTTCAGTCAGCACTACCCTTCCCAGAAGAGTCCCTGACTCCTGGTCCATACAACTCCATCCCATTCCCAGACCAATGTCCCTCCTCGATGGCTTCCTTGGACACTAGGTATCTGCATTTTGTAATCTGTCCCATCATCTGACCTTGGCCTCTTGAAATATCACTTACCTTGTCTCATGTAATAGCTATTCTTTGGTGTAGTAGTGCATACTAAACAGAATGGAATGTTAATACAATTCTTTATCTGAGTTAGCAACAGGAAAGTTTTGGAGCTAGGCCCTCCCAGACCCTAATTAGGCTCAAGTATCTTCATAAAAATTGGGATATATTGTGCACTCTATAAATTCACACCTTAAAGCATGCAATTCAGTGGTTTTTAGTGTATTCTCCAAGTTGTGCAACCATCACATCTGTCTGACTCCTGATTGTTTTTATTACCCCCATGAAATGTATTATCATTCATCTACACTCCAACTCCCAGCTCCGGGCAGCCTCTGTGGATTTACCTAACTGGACACTTTGCACTGAATGGTGTCTTAAAATTTGTAGTCTTCTGTGTTGGGATTCTTTCACTGCACAAAACATTTTCGAGATTCATGTAAGCTGCAGCATGCATCATTACTTTTCACCTTTTTTGACTTGAAAAATATTTCATTGTATGGATGTGCCACATTTTATTTATCTATTATCGGCCACTTTTTGACTATGAATAATGATGTTCTGAATATTCATTTATGTTTTTAGGTGTATACTCAGTAGTGTAATATTAGGTCATGTGGTAAATCTGCATTTTCATTTTTTAATGAACTGTCAACTGCTTTACAAATGGTTGCAGCATTTTACATCCCCCCCCCCATTAAGTTTATTGGTACATTTTAGGTATAAAATACAGTTACATACATCATTGGGATCTTGTACCTTTACTTGAGTATCTGGTTCTAATTTTTTTCTCCTTCCCCTGCCCTTCCTTCACCCCCTCCACCCTTCCCTATTTGAAAAGACTTTGTTTCCGTTTTTTTCCTTTTCTCATATTTTTTCTTTTCCCTGCTTTCCTTTCCCCTACCCCTCCCACTTCCCCTGCTCCTTTAGACCTTTATTTCCTATTACACAGTATCAATTATACGTTTTAAAAATTACAATATAAAGATCTAGGAGACACTACCACAGATTTTACAGAATTTAAAAGGATATAGAAAGCATATTACAAAAATCTGTTTTGAAATAAATTTGACAACTTCTAAGAAGTACCTTGGAAGACAAATTAATGGAACTAACTTTGGAGGAAATATAAAATTTGAATAGGACCTATTAAAGAAAGTATATTCCTAGCTTGAAAACCTACCTATGTGGAGGATGTGAGAAGTTTTTGGGCCCTCAACGGCCTTGGGAAGACAGATTGTCCTGATGTCTGTGGCAGGCCCAGATAAAGAAGTTAAAGATAACTTCAGAAGGCTATTTGTTATTCCCACAGTGTTCGGTCCACTGTGGTCCCTTGAGACTCTCAAATGTTTGCTCAGCATAAGAATAGATACCAGTAGCTAGTTCTTTAGAAGCTTTAAATAACCAAGATGATTTAGATAAGATGTACTAAGATTAAACGTGCACAGATGGTTCTTTAGGTGTTTTATGTACTCATGAGTATAACCGTGGTTAGTTGACTAAAATTGTAAACCGTTAATGATGGATGTATCCTGCTGAAAAATGTATAAAAGAAGAATACTAACAATAAACCTTGCCTTAACTCCTCATGGAACTCTGGTCCCCCGTGCCCTTCTTTTAATAGGTTTTGTCAGATACTGTCTTCAGGTTCCAGTCTCCCACCAAGGAGACCCCAACATACCTATATGACAACAACAGGCTAGTATACATTTTAACTGATGAATTATATCAAACATTTAAAGCAGAAAAAAGAAGAAACACTTCTCTCCTCATTTTAGGAA